>BJBW01013769.1:0-60102 GCA_004320125.1 Scolopax mira | reverse complement strand
GTTTCTCTCTCTCCCACCAACCCAGCATCACCAGCCAAGCAAAATGCTGCCACAGCCCAAGCAAGTCCCACGAGGAATTTCTTGCAGCCCAGGCCAAACTCCAGCTAATCTAACAGAAAAACCCGGCTGCAAAACATACACGTGTGGGTATAACCCTAGAAAACCAGAGTTAATTAAGCCTCTCACTGGCAAAAGCTTTTAATTGCATAGCAGCAGCCTGGCTGGAGGCTGGGAGATTTGTGCCGGGAGACTTTCTGTGCTCACACTGCCATGGCACAAGCTCGTCCTCCACATAAAGCACAGAGGAGATGGCTGCCATGCAGAGGTAGACCCAGGACTGGGGATCTGGTCCTTGTCCCCAGCCAAACCCTAATCTCCAGCCCCATAGCTCAGGTGAAACTCCTGGAAGGGTTTCCAACCCTGACTTCTCCCACTGGTCTTGAATAAACTCTCTCTAGCCCCACATACTGATCCGAGGAGGGGTAAGAGACCTCCTCTGCCCTTTCTCACCCCAAAATATTGCTCTGGGAGGCACTCCTACATGGTTGGCATCAAACCCCTGGGTATTTAGGGCTGGACCCACAGAAATGTTTACATCCACCCAGGATGGAAGTGCTGGTTGAGACCAAAGGTCCATGTGGGCACACAACCTATCTCTGCCGGTGCCCAAAAAATCAGCCCCAAAGGAAAGGCGTGATAGCAGTGTCCCTGCCAACGCCAGAAATCACTGCCCCACACTCTGCTGTGCTTAAATTCCCCCTCTGCCTGCATCCCAGAGGCAGGAGCTGCTCTTGCTCCATACTCGGGCCAGGACACCCCACCTACAGGTTTGCACAAGGAAGATGGACCAAATCCTCACACTCTTACACTAAGAGGATACACACAGCCCCTGTCCCTTTGCTCTCTCATTTTCAAGTTCCAGCTTGAAAATTAAGCCACGTTAGCCCCAAGCCAGGGCTGGCTGCCCTGACCTCCCTGGCTCATTCCCACCTTCCTAATTGCCTCCCGGTGCCCGGGCTTGTTCGGCCCAGCCCTCATGGTGGATTGTGGCTGTGAATATCTGGGGCTCTTTTATATCCCTTTGTAGCTGCCAGGCTGGTCCCTACCCAGGGAGAGAAGAGGGGAGCAGCTCCTGGAGCCTTGGCCAGCAAACGTGGCCTTGGGGGAGCATAATGAGGGTTATTAAGAAACGAGATACTGGGACTCATCAGCTGGGAACAGGGAGAGGGAGATGCTCCAGTGGCAGAGTTGGGGTAGGAGAAGATAGTGCTGTACCAGCTGAACACCCCGGGTTCTCAGAGCCAATGGTCACCAGGTACAGGCTCAGGCACCAACTAACCCTGGGCTGGAAGCCCTGTCCCTTGGCTACTTAGTCCCAAGCTGTATCTGCACTACTGTCATCAAGACCCTGACCCATGCTGTCACCCTGGCTCCTGAAAAATGGACAATAGAGCAAACTCTGCTTTGCAGAGTCCATGCAGAGGAAAAGGAGTTGGTTCATCTGAATGCTCTCCTCTCCAAAAAGAGGGATAGGAGAGAGACAAAGACATGTGGATGTCTCCAGGAGATGGGGAACACCAGCTGCAGCCAGGACCCCTCACTGGGTATCAGTAGGGTCATGCCAGGACCCCCCTTCCCAGCCAGTAGATGTGAACAGAGATCCCAACCTGCTCAGCCAAAATGAGTCCCCAGCACCCCATCCCCACGTTTCCTTTGGCCAAAGGGTTTCAGGTCCTTTCCCCCAGCCCTGATGCTGCAGGATGAAATTCCACCTGTGCCTGCCCCCGAACTTTGGGAAGATTTCCAAATGGCAAGATATTGTTTGTTGCCTGGCTCCTCTGGGATAACAATAGCAGCCTCCATCCCCCAAAACCAACACAATCACATCCAGTGCCTCTGCACTCTCCTCCCCCTAATAACCAGGGCTGTAGCCAGTGGGGACAGTGCTGGTCCCCTGGGGCTGTCACCCTCCCTTTGGCACCCCAGCTATATACCACGCATGGGCCAAAAAAGGGGCAACTTAAGTTTGGCATCGCTCTGCCATATCAAAGCCTTCCCAGAGTCACCATCAATCAGTGCAATGGGAAAACAGGGAGATGGTCTTTCTCCTCTGGTTTCTGCAAATAAGCAGAAATATCATCATTTATGGGCAACACCAAACTGGAGAGGAACATGGGTTTTCCCATGGGTTGACCCTGCCTGCTAAGAAACCCACCGCCGCATGACAACCTGCCTTTTTCCAACTTTTGGGGATTTTATTGCAGGCAAGGTCCAATGGAAAACCCAATGGGAAAATGGGCTGGGCAGACAGGGGCTGGGACACCACCCTGGCCCAAAGCCCAGACCACGGGCAGATGCTGCCCAAGTCCCTTTGCAAAGGATGTCTTTGAGCATCCCTAAGGCAGGCAGCACCATCATCCTTCACCTTCCTCATCCCCAATGATCCTCCCCCTCCTAACCCCTCTCCAGGCCCCGCACACAACACATCCAAATCTCCATCCCTCTGCAAAGCCCATGGGGATATTGCAACTACAAGGACAAACATACCTCTATTTTAGGAAAAAAAAGTATGTAAAAACTCAATGCTTACATGGTAGGCAAGATCACACCAAGCACAGAGTGACAGTGCTTTCTCCAGCATCATTCCCTTCCAGTGGCAGCAGCTGGACCTGATGCTCCATTGAGGCTCCATCACAGCTCAAAGCTGAGGTAACTCAGTGCCCCTCTGCACATGAAAAAGAAAAGCCATGAGAAACGCAGGGTCCAGCATGGTGGGAAAGGCAACGCTGGGCTCTGCACACACCAAATGTGCAACTGGTTCCTGCTGCTGGGCTCAGGCTCCCAGCAGCTCCTCTGCCCTGGGTAGCAGCAGCCCAGAGTGGCACCATCCCAACCCAACAGAAACCTGCTGCTCTAGATAAATAAGCCAGCTTAGGTCCATAACTAACTAAATAAACCATTTCAGGTCAAGCAGGAAGCATCCTTAGGGATGGAGAACCACCCACAGACCGACCACTCGTAGTGGAGGACTCAGAGGCTTTGCTCCCATCTAAAAAGCCTCTTGCAAGGAGATTGTTTTGGTTTTTTTGTTGTTGTTTTAGCCTTTTTTTTTCCTTTTCTGTCTTCTTCCTTATTTCCTTCTATGCTTTCCATTCAAAAATAAAAGCAACAGCAGATCTTTTTAGGAGCAGAGAACAAAAGAGCTGTAAAATTAGGAGACTGCATCTGAAAAGGCGCTGTCTGTGTCGTCTGGGCGTGCGGCAGTGCCCCTGCTTCCCTTTTGAAGTGTTCTTGTAAAACCCCATTATTCCTCACTCAGACACACAAAACAACTGCAGTCGGGCCCCTGTTGAAGGAATAATATCTTTGCTTCCATGCCAGCACTTTGCCACTAATGTTGTATTGCTTTTAAAGCACTTCACAGCCTCCCTCTCTCCGTGTCCCCCCCCCTTTTTTTTTTTTCATGTACCAAGATGTTTTGCAACTTCCAACCAGGGGCTGAGGCAAACTTGCCATCCAGCCCTCCATCCTCCTGGGCTGAGCTTCACAGGGGCTTGGCATGAAGTGAGACTGGTCGGCCCATCACTGGAGAAAGGCTTGAAGAGATCCAAGACCAAAAGTCACCCCCTGGGGAAGTCATTCCTCTGCTTTCCATCATCTCCTGGGTCGAATTCAGCTCTGCCCCTCTAAGCATCTGTCAGTAATGGAGCAAGCCCCAGCCTCACTCTCCCCAGGGAATTATTTCCTTATCCTGTGTTAATTTTCCATCTATTTTCTGGGGTTTTCCAAAAGCAAGAAAATCTCCCCCCCAGGAAAAAGACTAGAGGAGATTTCTCAGGGAAATCTTGCAGAATGCCCACCCCCAGCAACACCCATCCAGCTGAAAAGTCACCAGTGTTCCCCTTCTAAAGGCAAAATAAAACACAAATGTTCCTTAATCAAAGAGACCGTTGTGGGGGGATAACGCTCTCCCTGACTCCCCGTAAACGCAGGGAGGCGCAAGGTGTTTATTTCCAAAGGCAGAAGAAATGAACCTTCCAAAAGCTTCTCTCACAATGACATAATTTCCATTACACCCTGCGACAGGCGGAGATGGAATCGTGTCACTTGATGGATGGTGGTGCACGAAGGTACCGATTGCTTTATTGACCTGCTGAGCCCAGGCTGAGCATCACCTGCCTTGGCCAAGGAGGGACAGGAACATCTCGTCCATGAAGCTCATTTTGATGGTGCATGGGGCTTTATCAAGCCTATTTCTGGTGGAGGAAGGCTTTTTTTTCCCAGCAGCAGATTTTTAACGCCCCGTTAAAACGTGCCCTTTCTGAAAAGGACATGTGGCAGGCACAGAAATTGCAAATGAGGTTGTTGCCACCTGCTCCCACAAAATGCAAATTATATTAACACAGGACAAAGGGGCACCTCCACGACAGGCAGCTGATGCCGAGAGCCCCTGGGCTGAACCAGTGTGGCACCCGTGGTCCCACCAGCCCACGGTGATGGGGGGAGAACAGAATCACCCCTGGGCACGTTCGGGTCCTGCTGGGATCATCCCACAGGTGGTCCTTCCATGGGATGCATTTGCCTTTCCCCTTGTCTGGGTTGTACAAACTCAAATAATTAAAAAAAAAAAAACCAAACTAAGATATTTACAGAATCGTAGAATTGTCTAGGTTAGAAGGGACCTTTCATATCATCAAATCCAACCATAATATTTATATGTCAACAAAATTGTTCTTGTTGATGTTGGGGCAGCCAGCGTTGCCATCACGGGGAAGGCTCTTCCAGGCATTGAGCAACACAGTCAGCATCCAACTCTGCTCCACCAAGCCCTACAGTCAGGCAAAGCATCAGGATACATTTTAAACCCCTCGTTTACAACTGCTGCATGGTCCAGGAAACATGGCAGTGGGTGGGCTGTTTCTGGGGAAGGAAGGAAGAAAGAGTCCCCAGAATTACATGGGCACTCCAGCCGAAATCACCTCCGAGCAGGGCTCAGCAAACCATCCATCCTCAGCACACAGGGCTGCTGCCCAAATTTTTCAGGCTGGCCAAAGTCCATCACCGACTTCTCTCACCTACCTTCTCAAAGAGGAGAAGGAGCCAAGGGCGACCTGCTTCCCCGGGACCGCGCCGGTCACGTGTGGGGCAGAAAAATGCAAAGCACAGTAATTATCTGTTGCAGAGCCCTGTTAATGATTAAGTTTGGGAGACGCTAACAATCAAGCCTATTGAAAAGACTACAAGGGTTTCAAAGTGTTTCCTCTGAACCATGTGACGGCAAATTGTTCGGAGTAGACGGCTCTTAATTCAAATGCTTGTTGTCATGGGGACGGGATAACACCCCTCCTATTCAAGGATGCCACACAAGAAGCCTACTATTTGCTACAATAGGCTTTTTAGTTCAAGCTACAGTTTATAAATAACCCCCCCCAAAAAAGAAAGGGAGAGATTAATATCGGCACTGACCTTCAGTAGCCCAACCAAGCCCAAGGGCCAGCAGAGGATGCCAGGGCCAGAGAAGAGCTGTGAGCACATGGATGGATGGATGACCAGACGGACATGGGAAGCAGGTCACTGTGGCCTCACGTGTGACCTCACGGCGTTGATGGGGCTCAGCCACACACACGTGGGCAGGGAGTTTCTTTTTAATCCTAAAATATCACCAGCAGGGTCGCCTCCTCCTTGCACTGGAGCCAAAAAGCAGCCACCAGGCCCCGAAGACCTTCATGAGGGCAGGAGCCCAGGTCTCACCAGGGAAACTCAGCTCTCACCAAGGACCCTGAATCTGGAGCAAAATCCCATGAGGCTGTTGGTACCAGCACAGCCTGTTTCATGCATCAAAACGGTGTAGGTCCTGCTGATAAAACCTCTGCTCTCACCAGAGTTACACATGGGAACAGAGGCCTGGAGATGGAAAAAGGCAGCTCCATGGTGAAGGGGAGGAGAAGACAGACTGGATCTTCACACGGAACTGGGGTTGCACCAAAATAGATCTTGGGAAAATCAAAGAAACACAACAAGAGCATCTCTTACAGCATCCTGGGCTTCCTGGAGCTGTGTGTGACTCGTGTTTCTATCAAGTCACCTTGTAGCCCCTTCCACAGAACCCACTGTACCCTTCTGCCTGTCCCTCCTCTCTTATATGGATGACATCTTTGTCATGGATCACAGACAGGCACCAACCACAAAGTGCCACCAAATTGCCAAGGACAACCACCACCAGCTGACATTTGAAGGAAAAGCAATGTTCCTCCTCGTTGCTCCCACACATTCATGGACAGAGACCCAAACGGGATTCTTGCACCACCTGAACCTGCCACCAGCCTCCCCTTCCAGCCCTCACCTTCTTCCACACTCCCACAACCTCTGAAAGACATCTTTCCCCAAAACCCTTGTGTGACAACCATTTGTCCTGAAGACATAAAGGCCCATGAAAGAACTGGCTCAGCTTCTTCCAAAGCCAAGCATCATCAGACCAGCTGCATCACCCATCCCATATCTCTTTCTCCACACGTAGCCCCTTGGAGGGCTCTCCAATCGCTTATGAAAAGCCACCAGGCTGTGCTGCTTTACCTACAATTGCTGGGACAACTGATAGAAGCAGCCCTGAGAAGATGGTAAATCTGATTTCTCAGTGTCTGCTGACAACAACCCACTTCAAACTCCTTAGGACCCAGAGCGGTGCCTGAACCCAGCTCCCAGCAGGGATGAGAGCAGCGCTCAGTCACCCAAATCAAACCCTGCCAGAGGGAAATCGTGAAGCTGAAGCCTTCAGGCAGGTTCTGCTCCTTTGCTCAGAGTTGCCAAATTTAGGGCTAAAAAAAAAAAAAAAAAAAAAATAATCAGCTGCATGATCCATTGCCTCGCCGGCTGCTCACGGGGGCCGGGGAAACATTTGTACTAAATATGAAATCAGTTCCCCAGGAGCTGCTAAAACATGCTAGGAATTTCTGGAATAAATCTTGCCAGCTTTAAGAGCTTTGTTGGAATTTGGGGTTGTGAACACGGGGCCAATGGTGGCACAGGGTTTAATGGTGGGTCGCTACAAAGGCACATGTTCAATCAGTGCTCCTCCTTGCCTTGGGACACCGAAGTTAGGTGGGCTCCAGGAGGGACTGGATAAGCTCATGGATGGTTACTTAATACGTGGAAACCAAGTGTAGATGGCCACAGGTGGGAGAGCATTGCCCATCCTGTGCTGGGGCAAAGGACTTGGAGGGCTTTGATTCTTACCCTGCCTGAAATGCCCTTTTTTCCCCCTCTTAGGTGAAGCACAAAACCACAAATCTCCTTGGGGTTGGGAAGTGCGAAGGCTGAAGGCATCTCTGAAAGCAACCAGGGCTTCACGCTGCAGGAGACCACAGGCCACGACAGCTTTATTGTTTCCCCTGATGAGGAAGGAGGAAAAAACACCACCTTCTTGTGTGGGAGGAGTGCTGAAGGGGGGAGAAAGGACCTGCCAGACGGATGACTCATTGCCATCTCCACCTCCTCCTCCAGTGCTAAGCATCCTCAGACAAGGAGAACGGGAGGCAATCCTTCCCCTTCAGGCTCCCACTTTGCCTGCAAGAGGAGGAAAAAAAAAAAAAAGAAAAAACCACACAGAAATGTAGCCAAAACCCCATCCCTGCAGCCACAAAGGACCCATGCTGCTCCCCAGGCTGAGCCGTGATGGGGCAAAAGCTCTCAGAGCATCACCCACACACACCAGCATCACCCTCAACTGCAGGCTTGGACCACATCAGCAACCATGTAGCCACCCCTATGAGCTTCATTTCCCCTACAGCAACATCCCAAACCAAGAGGGCAGGGAGGGGGACAACCCTGCTTATGAGCAGCACTGTGCTCCAGCCCCCCGAAAATGAGCTCAGTAGAGACATGTGCTGTAGCAGCCCCCAAATACAGGTTCCGTGCCATGATACATCTCCAGCTGCCACGGGTCGGCTGTTGACAAAGGAAAATCTCTATGCTCACTACCAAAACACCTGGAAAAGGCAAGAGGAAGCATCACACTTGCCTCATCTTGCAGCCCCCAAGCCACCAAGAGCAGAGCTGACCACGCAGGCAGAAGGTTCCTGCAAAGCCAAGGCTGCCTTCACCACCTGCTCCCACATCTGGTAACCAAGCAAATTAAAGGCAGGTAGGAAGAGATGTGAATCATCCAAACCCACCTAAAAGTGGCAGGACACACACCACCAGCCCCTGCCATCGCTCTGTGGAGCCTGTAAATACTTCAGATGCACGATATTAATTAAGATGCTCTTCGCTAAGCGTCTACGTTGCAGTTCTGGGAGAAAGAGGTAGGAAATTGCACAATTGAGGTGCAGCGTTGTTAATCAACCACAGGACCCACCCTGGGCCATCACGGACAGAAGAACCACATCTACATAATCTGGAATGTTTTCTTCTGTCCAGTACCAACCCGTTTGAAAAGTCTTCCTCCCGACAGGATACCTCATCCTCCCCAACCAGCAGCAACAAGAAGAGACTCACATAAAAGAGGATTGGATTTTTTAGTGGGGGGGGGGAATAAATAAATAAATGGGAGGAAAAGACCAAATAAAGTCAGGATGCAGCACTTCAAAGCCTGTGTGGTCTACGTAAGTTTGGCTGCTTTCATTTGAGGAATCGTCTCCTTTCCAGGAGGCGCCCATCAGGCTGCTCACAACATACACAGTGTCTTTATTATGCAACGGGTCAGCAAATGGTAAGGGAATATTTTAATCCGATTTTAACAAAATTAAAGTCTGTGGCCACCCGAGTGGGAGAACAAGCCGAACACCAGAAAGGTCTAACCTGCCTTTCCAGCCCATGAAATTCAGGTTTGCTACGTGAACGGGCAGCGCTCGCTCTGGTTTAAGACGGCAGAATGATGTGTCCCCGTGTCCTCCTCCCTGCCCAGAAGGTTCCCCCTCCATCACTCCACCCTCCTAAATCCACCACCTCTCCTCGTGAGGATTGCCCCCAACACTTAAACCCCCCTTTCTCTCTCTATTATTCCATCCCAAGGAAGGCATTTGGCGTTGGGGGAGTGGAGGAGGAGCCTCCCATATCCACAGGGAGAGATGAATGAAAGGCTTTTCTATCACTGGGGTAATTGCTCCCCTTTTTTTTTTTTTTTCTTAATTGAGGCGATGCACTTCCATCCTCTAAACTTCAAGAATGACAGTAATTAGCACGGCTGGTTCTTTCTACTCTCATCTTCTCTCTCCCCTTCAGGAAGCCCAAGATCTAAACACACCAGCCATGAATACGAAAACGGGCTTTGACAGGCACCAATCTTCAGGACCCCAGGAGCCACCCCGCGACCCTGTAACGAGCAGATTAGCACAGAATACACATAGGGCCCTTTAAAAGAGAATATTTATTAAAAATACATCAATATATCACCGCTGTGGCACACACGCAGCCTATTAACAAGACACCCCCCCCTCCCCAAGCTGGCTTTTGTCAGCAGCAAACAGAGCCATGGAGATCAACAGCGGCTCCCGTAATTAAGATTAGCCTTCTCGTTAATGCCGGGTGCTTTTTCAGCAGCCTATTGCTGGCCACGGGGCCAGGAGAGCTGAGACAATGGCCAAGGCCAATCCTGAAACGTGGATTTAGGTAGTAAAAAATGAGAGGATCTTAAGCAAAAAGTAAGAAAAAAAGTCATGCTTGGGAGCGTTAACTGCTAATTCAGAACTAGCATTCGTCATTTTAGGGGTTAAATACATACAGATTTGGGATCAAAGAATGGTTTGGGTGGGAAGGGACCTTTAACGCCCAACTAGTCCATCCCCCTGCCATGACCTTCCCCAGAAGTTACATTTTCAGGCTTTTTCCCTTACAAACACTTATTAAAGAGAGGAGCTGGGTTCTCCCCCCCCTATGCCAACCACGGGTTGCTCTTGCTGGCTTTCCCCATCAGCTATCAAAAGCGTTTTGGGAGGAGGGAGGTATCAAGGTTCTCCTGCTTTCAGCTGGGGAAAGGTGAAGCTCAGGGTTATGGAATGCCTTGTTGGGTTGGGAACAGGGACATATCATTCCACCACAGGAGCAAGCTGGAGATTTAGGAAAAAAACATCCTACAGAGGACAACTTACCGTTCAGGAGTTGAAGTATAAAACCAGGCACAAAAGACATAGACTGGGCAACTTGCACAACAACTAAGTTTTTTGCCCGGTCTAACAACTGCTTGAAGGCAGGTGGTCCCATTCAGACTGGCTGAAGATCCAGGAAAACATCTCAGTGAGGCTGTAGGGGGGTGGAAAGCAGCACATGAAATTTCAGCTGTGGTTCTTCCTCGGCCAATTTACAACTGCATCCGTTGAATTAATAATGAGCAGCCGGGACCAGCGTTGCTGACACCAACCCCCTCCCACTGCTCCTGAAATATTTATCGATTTCTGAAGAACTATATCCCAACACTCGGGTTGTTTGATATGGGGTGGGATTAGGACAAGCCTATTTGCTTAAGCACGAGATCAGGTCTTCAAGGACAGCCCCAGGCAGCATTAATGCACCATAGAAACACATCTGGCACCGAATATAAGCTTTGAAATGGTCTCAGGCTATTTCTTCTTTGTGCTTTAAGGATGCTTGAGGAGGTGACGGGTTGGTTGTTTTTTTTACCCAAACAGGTCCTGCGAGAACATCATGAGAGTAAAACCCACGAGCCTCCCCAGACCTCCATCCATCTCACAGTTTTTGGTCCTGCAGGAATTTCAACGGGACCCACGGCTCAGAGAATCCCAGAACAGCAGGTGAGAATGGATCTCCAGGATCACCTGGCCCAAACTTTCTTGGCAAAAGCATGGTCTAGACAAGATGGTCCAGCACCACAAATCTTAGAGAAGTGTCCTGTGATGTATCCGACTTTGGCAATAGAAAGAATTGCTGATGGCCAGCCTGTAAAGCAAAAGCCCACTGGGACCTCTCATATCTGAGAGGATACTAGACCTGGACCTCTAGGATGAGATCTAATAGACCCTGAGCTGTTTGCTGGGACCCCAGCCCTTGCCAGCTGAGCATGGCATGGGGAATGGGGCTACAGCCAGCCCTGCTCATGGGGTCATACGACAGTTCAAGTGGGGCTGAGGATGAAGTTTAAGGGTTTGGAGGGGACAAAGCTGCCCCATTAATGCCCAAGCACCTGGGGTGTGAGCCTGCCCTTCCTGCAGAGAAAGGATAAACATTTGGCCTTTGCCTCTGTGGTGCAAGAACGTGGAGCTTGCAAGAGAGGAAGAAAAAAATGAGGAAAAAAACCACCTATCTTCAGCAATGCTCAAAGGCCTGCATTTCTCCTCAGTTTAATTAGCTCTTCAACCATGCAGAGCCAGCTTCCCCAGGCGCCTAAAGATGTATTTTTAGGTGCAACCACTCCAAAAATAGAAGCATCCCCGCAGGAAGCTGAGATCAGCCACAGAGGAGCCACGTGCAGGTTCCACCATGGATGCACCAGCCAAAAGCACAACCCATGCCCATCCCAAGCTGGGGGGGAGACCAAAACAGGCTCCCTTCCAGCAGAGACCTCAGGACCTTCCAAAACAAACACTTGCAGAAATTAAAATGTAAAAATAATCAGGCTTTTGTACGGATGTGGGTCACATCCCACCTGATCCACCCCAGAAGGACTAAGGTCTCTCCTGGACATCTGCTGGATGTCCCACACCAGCGCTGACACCCAGCAGGCAGAAGGTGTCCAGCACAGGTTGTGGGCAGCAGGACATCCCTCGTCTCTGTGCAGGGGGGAGCGATGGGTGCAAGGGGGAGCGAAGGGTGCTCCTCAGAGGGAGGTTTATCCATGTGTCTTCATGGAAGGCATCTTCTCTCCCAGACTTGGCTTAAAATAAACCTGAACTAGCTTCTGAAGGTATAAATGATGCTGGTTTTACTAAAAGTTCTGCCTGTTGCAGGGGCAGGACTAGAGACCTGAGAGGTAGCCCTCAGCCAGTTGGAACTTCATCTGGATGTTGTCTTCTGCGAGGCTCCACCAAAGCAAACAGGTCAGTAAAGGCCTTGAGGAGTTTCCAAAATGTGAGGGACCAGAAGTACAGGGACAACACATGGGAATGCCAGGACTTGCTCAGGTGAGCCCTGGAGGAAGTTACCCATGGTGTGTTCCATTCCTCCTCATTCCCAGCCATCAGCTGTTCCCCTAAACCAAGCGCATGTTGCCCAACCTGTGACAAAACCCCAGCAAGGGACAGGTGTCACCACCTGCATCCCTGGGTGCAGCAGCTGGGAAAGAAATCATGCCAGCCTGCTGGAATGGCTTTTTTCCCCCTGAAACTCTGTCTCCCCAAAAAACATTGGACACATGGATACACCTCCCTCTGAGGAGCACCCATCGCTCCCCCCTGGCCACCCCAGGACACTGTGGCAGAGGACCCCAGCCAGGGCTGATGTGGGATCAACAGGGATTTGTTGTAGGAAGAGAGATCTCCAAAAGGAAGTGCAAAAATACTGTTTTTCCAGTATTAAAGCTATCTTCATTTCGTGTTGAATCTGCATCCCATAGCATTACCAGAGACCCTTTCTCCCAGAGACCTTTCCTCTCCAGCCAGGGCTCTGCATCCACAGAGAAGAAGAGTTTGCTGGAAGATTATGTTTAACCAAACAAATCTGAGCATAGCAAAGGGTCCAGGTTATGAAGCTCCTGCATGGTGCTGTCCTCACTTACCTCATTGCTGGATTGCCTCCTGGTTTGCATCCTGGCTAAGTTTAGCCAACAGAGCAGGCAGACATGGTGTTTCTCCCCTCCTGGATGCACCCTCAGTAACTTCCACCTGTCCAGCAGCAGCTCTCCTCTCCCCACTCGCAGCTTCCACCAAGACCTGCAGAAGAACCCCCAGTAGGTCCCCCCAGAAGATCTTTTGCATTGGATATCCCATTACCCAACGCAAAAGGCAGAGCCAGAAGATGATAAGGGGACTGGAACATCTCTCTTATGAGGAGAGGCTGAGGGACTTGGTCTTTTTAGTCTGGAGAAGAGAAGGCTGAGGGGGGATCTGATCAATATTTATAAATATTTTAAAGGGCAGGTGTCAGGAGAATGGGATCAGTCATTTTTCAGTGGTGCCCAGGGACAGGACAAGAGGAAATGGGCACAAACTTCTACATAAGTTCCACCTAAACACGAGGAGGAACTTCCTCACTTTCAGGGTGGCAGAGCCCTGGCAGAGGCTGCCCGGAGAGGTGGTGGAGTCTCCTTCTCTGGAGACATCCAAAACCCACCTGGACACTGTGCAGGTGGACCTGCTTTGGCAGGGGGTTGGACTAGATGATCTCCAGAGGTCCCTTCCAACCCCTTACCACTCTGCTCTCTGGCAAGAGCCCAGCAAAGGGAGGAGATTCAAGGAGATCCCCAATTGACCTCGAAGGGCACTGCAAGCGCTGCCGAAAGGGGACAAGGTCACCCACAGGGCAAAGGGGAGGGCAAGGACCACAGGAGGGAGTTGGCACAGACCCCCCCCCTTCCAAGCAGCCCCGGGGAGAAAACACCATCGCGTCACCACAAAGAGGGTTTTTATGGCAAGAGTCATTTGGAACGACGCGGGGTGAATTAAAGTTGCATGAGATTTCTTTTTTTTTTTTTTTTTAGAAAAAAAAAATAAAAAAATCACAATAATCAATAGCTGAGTGAGTCACCACCTGAGAAAAACCCAATAGCAATCGGGGGGATGAGCAACTCGCCGCTGGGCACAGCCAGGGAAGGGTGGGAGGTGGGTGCTCAGGGAGGAGGGAAGGAGGCAGACCCACTTCAGTGGGACCAAATATACAGCTCAGAGCCTTTCCCCCCCCCTGCCCTGCCTTTCCTCATTTCCATTTTGGGGGAGGTTGGGGGGTGATGAAGGGCAGAAAGGAAGAGAAGCCCCTTTCGGGGCGACTCCAGGTTCAGCCCCACCACAGCTCCGCCTGGCACAAAGCGCACCCCGGCCTTTAATTAGAAATAAAAATAAATAAATATTATCCCTTGCTGGCATCCAAACGTCCCCATTTGGGCTTTTTTCCCCCAAGAAAAGCCTCTCTGTATCCATTAGCTACTGTCTCCCTCTAGCGCGGGCAGAGACCGAGCTGTCTCCTGCCGCGGCTGCCGGCCTGGCTGGAAACCAAGGGCTGAAGCTCTGCAGATAAAGGGGGGGACAACACAAGTGGTGGGGTGGGAAAACACACCATGTACCAGCTCTACCTTTGCTTTGATGAATCAGCTTCCTACACACACCCCCCCTTTTTTTTTTTTGCTTTTCTGTTTTCCAATCTTTACACTGTCTCAGCAGATGCTCAGAGCAGGAGGGGTTTCTCAGTGACCAAATGGGAGAGCTGAAGGCTTCCCAATTTGAGAGGTGGCTCCCAGCTCACGGGCTGGAGAGGACACCAAGATGGAACCCCCTTCCCGCTGCTCCGGGGGGAACCATCCCAACCCTCTCTTCACCCTTCGGAGAGAGTTTTCTCTGCTGGGCATTCCAGGAGGTTTTTTTTTTTACATCTGCCTTTAACACCTCCCTACATCTCCTAAAGCAAAATAAAAACCCCACACTTAAATGTCAAAGTGAAAGCCCTCACGTCCTCTCCTGTGAGGGTTTCTGCCAGGAGAGAAAGGGAATCATGATGCTGCAGATCTCTCCCCTTTTAAACAAAGTGCTGCAGCAGCATCTTCACCCCCTGCTCTGCAGCTTAACCCACTGAAAATCCAGAGCCCAGAGACACGGCCAGGTTTCCATCTCCACACTCACCCCATCCTTCACTCCTCCAAAGGCTGCACCCAGAGGCTCTGCCACCCCTTCCAGGAAGATTTCTTCCTTGTACAAGGCACCATCAGCATTGGAAAACCCATTTTTTGAGGGGAAAAAGAGACATTCCTTTATCTGGAGACCCTAATTTTCATTGGGCACCACCCATGCCAAGCTCCAGCTGGGCTGTTGGAGGCAGGATGAACACAGCAGCACCCAAACCTGCTCTGTCTTCATGGCATCACATGGGGGACAGACACAGGCCAACCAACCCTGCTCCACTTGGTACCTATGGAACCTGTGTCCCACCACCAGTTTTTTCAAGGTCTGGCAAAGGAGCTCCCCCACCCAAACACAAGGAAGGAGGTCCACCACGGAGGGAAGTCACCAGTGCTCATCTCTGCACGCTCTCCAGAGCAAGACAACGTGCAGGAAGGTCCCAAGCACCCCTAGACCAGTTTACCTACAGATACTGGGAGCATTGTCATCTGGTGAGCCCAGGGAGGATGGGAAATAGCTCCTTGTGAAGATTCCCTGCTGTCCGTTGTCCTTATCCATCAGGGGAAAGGAGAGGAGCAAATAACACAGCCCAAAATGAGATGCACAGAGGAGCCAAAGGAGAGTATCTGATCCAGGAGAAGGTTGAGCTTCCACCCAACCACACACTAGAAAGCAGATACTACATCAGGAACTCAGGTCTGCTCTCTCACCCAACTACCACCTGCCCCCACCACCATGTATTTCACTAAGTGACAGAGCTTAAAGAGGATCTTCCCAGCTGGGGTGACCATGAGGACTGTCCAGACAGGCAGAAGCCCATCAGAGCAACACCACAACACCATCATCCCAAACCACCACACCTGAAGCTCATGGGTTGCTTTTATAAACAGTTTCACAATAGTCAGACCTGCATGGATCCATCAAGCTGCTACTTACCCAAAAAACAAGGGTTCAGAGATCTGCCAAAGGATCAGCCTCCGACCATAACCTGGGCAAGTGAGGAGATCCTTCAGGGTTCAAGTTTTCCATGTTGCAGGAGATGTCCCTGGCACTAGAAACGTTTCCTACTTCACTTAAGACTAAAGGCTTTTCAGCTTTTACTCAATAAAATAACATCTCCAAGGAACACAACAGTTTTAATGGCTGCTGGTGGAACCCAAGGGTTTTAACTTTTGTGAAGAAAAATGAGTTTTTCACTTTTCTCTCCCCCTTCTGAGCTATGTCAGAGCTGCATCATCCAGGAAATCCATGGGTCCGTGAAAGGAAGAAAATTCTTCTCTTCGCCTCCAGGCTGGTCAAGGGTAGGAGGGTAACAAAGGACAAGAATATTAACAAAAAACCCACAAAGGCAAGTATGAAAAGCTGAGAGTGAGCAGTTTGAACCTTTTTACTTCTACAATTAATTCACTTTGGCCCCCGTTTTGTTGCTTTCCCTCAGATAATCATGTCCTGAAGTGTTATCAAGAACTCAGCAACGACATCTCACCTGGCTTGTTGGAGATTCTCCCACAGAATGGAAGGGTTCTTTAAAAATCCAAAGCAGAGGAGGGCCCACCTGACCTCCTCAAGTCCCTAGAAGAATCCCTGTCCCATCAAAGACCATCCCCAGATTTGTTTCCAATGAAGAGCCCAGTAACAGAGAACCCAGCCCTTCCCAAAACAAACCTCTTTTCACCACAGACTACTGGCCAGGCAGGCTGGTCCAACATCCCCACAAAAGCTGGCTTTGACAACCAACCCAATGTTTCTAGCTGTTCCTCCCTGTTTTTTTCCCCCAAAAACAATATATGACATGGAACCACAGTTCACATGATGATTTGCTGGGGATTTCTTGTGTTTTTTTTTTAATTTTAGTGCTTTTTCTTTAGAAGGAAGACGTGCTCTGAAGTTTGCAAATGCTCCTGTTTGCCTCTTCTCAAGCTGGTACCTCCTCCTCTGCCCAAAACCAAGAACAACCTGATGCTCCTTTCAGGGAGGGGAGAGGTAGAAATCTCACTTGAGTCACCCACATGCAGTTAAAAGAAGAGAGCAGGAACACCTTGAATAATAGCATCCCTTTATTTGCTGACACCATTACAAAAACTGATTACATTAGCAACCAAAAAAAACAAAAAAAAAAAAACCAAAACAAAAAAAAGGAGTGTTTACTTGAGGTTGAAGTCAGAGGCAGCTAATCCCAAAAATGTAATTAAGTAAAACAGTGTACAACATCAGTATTAAAATGTTATATCCCACTGGTGACTTTACCACGTTGGAGTTTTCTGAACAAGTTTTATTGAGGAAAATAAGATAAAAGGTTATGTGTTTACTGTCTCTCCAGGAATGTAAAGGTCTAATTATCCAAACAGGTTTGTTTTTATTATAAAACTAAACTCTGGAGGTGTCTACAGAGTTGGGGTTGTGGTTTGGTTTTGTTTTTTTTCTTTAAATCAGTAGTCTAACAAGGATTAGAAAAGACAAAACTCTGTTCAGTGTTTCTGACGAAGTAGAAAGGGTGAAAACATAAATAAGGCTTTAATTTGGCAAAATATAATACAATGCCTTCTGCTATCCTCAAATTAACGATTCCCCCGTGACTTCATTCTGCAAGAGAAACAGAAAACGCCAGGTCAGCCCAGCCGCTCCGAAGGGCAGTGGTAAAGCAAATCCACCCAGGGGAACGAGACGGGGTGGGTGGAGGCTGAGCAAGAAGAGCCTCCCAAGCAGAGGCCAAGGCAGAGCCAACACCTTCCTCCCACCTCCACCAAGCCCGTCCTACCAGTATGGCCTCACCCCACCACAAACACCCCGTTACCGGCCCTTACGACCAACGCTGCAGAGGCAGCAGCAGAAAAATTTTTAAAAACCCCTAAATTAATAGAAAAGTCTCCATCCTCACTAGATGTGGGGATGTGTGACACTTCTTGTAGCAGCTCATTTGGTGCCTCCCAAACCCAGCGTTTCACAACCCACCTCAGACCCCCCTCAGAAGCTGCAGCAGCCTCCAGAGAAAGTTCAGCCTCTCGAGTTTATCCGACCATTCGCTGACTTTGGGTCATTTAAGAAGTTTATCAGAATGATGCAGTCAACCACAAAGGCCCAGGTTTCCAAGCTGGCCGTATATTAAAATAAAAGCTTTGTTTCTGTGACTATAATTGGATGAAGAGTTCATGCCAGACTGATGCTGAGGATACTCATAGCCCCATGACCACAGCAAGCTGTTGTCTTTAACTCAGCAAAAGCCCAGCAGGGCACTCGATATCCTTCATCCCAAAGCCATCCAAGCATGGAAGTGTGACATTTTGCTCAGGATGAAGGAAATAAGGCACAGACAGAGAGGAGAAAACTTTGGGAAGCCTGCTGCGTGAAGCAGAGGCAGTGGAAAGGAGGGACGAAGAGTTACATGCCCAGAGAGGGACAGGGGGACATGAGATTAGTCCCATCTCACCAAAGTATAGACCCAGAGAGGAACAAATCTGGTGCTTACTATAAGCTTTTGATGATTTGCATATAGAAAGTCTCAGATTTTGAACACCAGACTTACTAAATCTGGAGAGGGTCCCACCAACACAGACCAGTGTCCCTCCTGACAGCCACCCAGTTGGCCACCAGCTGTACCCACCTACTAGCTGGTAGTGTTCTCGTCCCTTTGACAGCATTTGGCTTACTGACACGAGCAGCTTCTTGAGATGACCTACATCCTGGTTAAGATTCACCGCCACATTTAGTCTTTTATCAGTCAATTCCTGGAAGAAGAAAGAGGGGGGAAAAAAAAAAATCATTAAAAACTCATTTACAATCTAATTACCAAGAAAGCCTGGAATTAGATCCTCTGTATAAAATTACAACTCGTCGCACAGATGGGAACAATTCTTGTTAAGTCAGAGGGTTATGGCCACATTTAAAGAGAACACGGTTCAAAGTCAAAAAGCTGTTTCCTGTTCCAGGGGAATTACCTGCCCACACTGAAAAAGCTGGTGGGAGCATCCCTGACCTCCAGCTCCCACCCTCCCTGCCTCAGACTCTGCTTCCAGGAATTGTGCTCATAACCATGGCTGATCCGGCCACAGAATTTATTACCCCAGGTCCCCACAACCCTGAAAACCCCACGTGGATGAGAGCACGTGCTTCACTACACAAACTAAGCTCGTGGGCAGGGATGACTTCTGACCCCCACAGCTGTAACAACAAGGCTGCTGGACCACCAAGGTCTTCAGGAGGATCCGTGGGATGGTGTCCTCAGCAGTATGGAATACCCAACACAAGGCAGCTCCAGCTGTGGAACCATTTGCAACAGCTGGATGGAGACACACACCTTTCCCCACCCACAGTGTGGCACCGGTGGCTCCTGTCTGGGCTGGGGACACGGGCTGCTTGCCCACCAGCTGTCCCACTGGGTCCACCCTCTGCTCCAAGCCCTCTTGGAACTCCTGCTTGCCAGCGACACCACGTCTTGGATAAGGACTTCACAAACCAGTCAATACCAAGAACAGGAAAGAAGAAAACTACCAAGAGCTAGAAAACCAGTTTCCTCTGCTGAAATAGAAGTGCTGAGCTTGCTTTTTTTAAACAAAAATAAATGCTGGTTTGTTGTTTGTGTTTTGTTTGGCTTTTTTTTTTTTAAAAGGAGTTCAGTTTATTCATAGGGAAGTGGCACAACTCGAGGTGGACTCTTCCCCTCTTGCCCACCCTCCTCCCCGAAGTGGGTCTTGCTGAGCTAACAGTGATATAATCCCTGTTTTATTACCTTTATTGATTAGCTCCTCTAGAGGCCTACAAAAGACTCCACGTCTAAAACACATTACTCACCACTCCTTACTCAGCTCATCGTACGCAGATAACCCCTAGGAGAGTTTTTCCCTTGCAATTTAACAGCTAAAAATAGGTGCCAGCAATAGAGAGAAATATCCGATTCTCAACACGAGCAGAGGTTTCTCCAGTGACTTGGGGGAAAGAGTGTCTTGGGGATGAAGAGAGGAAGAGGATGGTAGTGGGGAGCCCCCTGCCATCACAGACCCAGTGGCCAAGACAGATTCCCCCCCCCCTGCTTTACACGTACAGCATTTCCAGGTTTCAGTGATGCACACACAGTTTTACACTGAGATGCAGGGAGGGGGGAGCACATTAGGTTTCACACGAGCCTCAGAATTAAGTTTAGTGCCTAAGCAAGCTGCTGAATGTAAATGACTTCCTTAAAGCATACTAAAAGTCACCCTTTAGTCATCATCTAGTCCCCACAAGTGACAAGGAAGCTGATGAGAAAAACCAAATGGGCTATTTTTGAATACAAAGAGAAGGAATCTAAAGAAAACACCCAAAATGTGTTTGAGGGTTTATGCAAGCATCATTTCTCAATTTTGTGGGTTGGTTCCAGTCCCCAGAAGGAACAAATATGCTCATTTTTGAGCATGTGTTTTCAGGTCCTTCTTTAAAAAAAAAAAAAAAAGAGAGACACTGTTGCTAGGTGGAAGTGGCTGGAAGACTTACTTTTTTTAATCCGAGCGCTATTTTAAGCTGGGTTTTTAGGCTTCTAGGGAGACAGCTTTTTTTTTGGTCAAAAAAAAAAAAAAAGCAGCAAAAAGGGTTTGGGGAAGTAGATAAAGAAAATGTTCTAATTCCAGCCTCTGCCAATGGCTACCTGTCAAGAGTGCTGTTTAGACAATTGGTGTATTTTTACTAATGAAGGCTTAATTACAGGTTTATTAGGACTGTTTTTCCACAATCCTCTTCAGAATAAAGCGGTGGATATTCTGGAGGAAACACAGTCGGGGTTCCACTATGCACCCACACAGCAGAGCTACGTGTATGCCAGAGGGTTTATACAAGTTAAAGCTAAAGCAATTAAATCAAAGCAGCACACTCAGGCCACCACAGGGCACATCTAATGCCACCCACCTCAGGAGGGCCCACCAGTGCCACCAAATGCCATGGCATCTCTGTTCTGATGTACCAGCTGGATAAGCCATAAAGGCACAGCTGAGAGCAAGCAGTTGGGCATTGGTCTGAGGAGGGCTTCTCTTCTCCAACCCACTGCAGACAGGGACACAGAGCCCCCAACTGTCACCATCACTGGCTGGTCTCCTGCTGGCAGCACAGGAGAGGGCTCAGCAAACCTTCCATCCTTCCAGCTCTCAGGGTTGAGATATCCATGGTCTCACAGGCCCAGCTGAGTCTCTGGCTGAGACAGGGCGAACCCACAACACCAGGGTCGATCAGCCTCCACGACTGATCGCTCTGGAAAAGCCATTTCACTTCTTCTAATGACTACAGAGGCAAAGGCTTTTCTACACTGCTCCTTAGAGGACTCCGAGCTTCCTCTCGCCACTGATGAAGCTACTTATTTTCAGCAGCTAAAAGGAGTCGATATAAATTATTTGTTCTACCAGCAAGTGCTCCTCTCCCCTCAACCCACAGTGTTTTCTTCCACTCTATCCATCAGAAGGAAACGGGTAATGAGTTCCATTGACACCACTTAACTGTGTAAAACGTGCTGGGAAGGCACTTGCTTTAGCCTCCCCCTTCCCAACTGCCTTCTGGAAAGCTGTTCTGAAGCTGGTGTGGAAGTTCTCATTTCCAGAGATGGGGAAACCCAATTACGAAGCCACAACTCAACAGCCACTTGCACAGGTAGTGTCATTTTAGGGCCAACACTGGGACTACCAGCTACATAAGTGGGTCAGCAATTATCTGTGCAGACAGTAGCCTGCAGGATCACATGAGTTGCCTACAAGTATGAGAACTGACCATCCCAAAGTCCACCCAATTCCAGACCCTGCAACCCCAATGCTGTTACTGGAGAACAGAAAACCACCATCGGTCCGGAGAGCCGCCCACCCAGGGGACAAGGCAGGAATTCCCAGGAGCCAGGATCAGCTGAAGTCAAATTCTGGCACATACCCACAGCTAAGGACAGGCCCACGACCACAGAAGACCAAAAGGGTCAACACTCAAGAGACATTGTCTCTTGAGGGCATGCAAGACTGCCTTCTTTCTTCAGCCTCGCAGATGTCACCAAGTGCCAAACCCAACAGTTTGTATTTTAAGCTCATTTAGTTATCAGTAGATTTATTTTTAGCTTCCCTTCTTAATGGGACAAGTCTGGGGATCTTACCACTTTTGCCCAAACCAAACCAACAACCAACTAGGAGCCCGTATCTTGCAGATCTCTCTCCCCTTTCTCCTTGCAAATTTGAGCAATGGGAAAAAAATCACAATCCACATGACTGCAGAAATTCCAAAGTATCTTCAGGACTCTGCTCCGGGACACCACCCTGACAAGTTGTAGGAGAGGAAGTTTCACAGAGCCTTAATTTACCATCAGTATCATGTGTCCTGTTCCTTCGCTGGAAATCACTTCCCAAAATTCATACTTTTGAGTATTAATTTGCGTGAGATTTGGGTTGCCCCCAAGCAGGGGCTCAAAGAACACTCACCGACTCTGTGCAAACATCGCTGTTTTCAATAACGTTGGCATCCCCAACAACTTTTCCAATTTCTCTCTCAAGAGATGCCAAAGACTCCTGGGCCTGTAGGAAGGAGGAAAAAAAAAAAAAAAACCACAACACACACCACACTGAAGTATGAGGCACAACAATTAGCAAAAAGAAAAACCCCCAAGTCTCCAAGAGCACTAGAGACACAGGAAATCCTTGTTCAGGAGGAAATCTGTTTTATGCCAGATTTGCTCAGGGGACCAACACAATTGCCAAGATTGACATGTTCTCCTTGCAATCAGGATGTTGCATGTCAGCCTGCCTGCATTTGAAAGCAGTTCTACGGGGAAGCTTTAATAGCCTCACGTCAAGTTATTAGGTAAAAAAAAACTGTGCAGTGAATTTTTTGTGCAGGAGTAGCAGCGCCAGCAGGTCACCAGAAGCCTGATCATAGATCTGTGTTTATAGAGAACGTACCACAAGCCGGGGACATCAGCACAGTTCGCTTCGTATGTCAACACCCAATATAATAATCCTGAGCAAAATGTTTTAAACACCTTATTTGCAGCAGTTCTCCTTTGTCTTCACCTCCTAGAAGCGCTTTTATGATCATCTATCCCTTGCCCCAGGACAAGACCTGCCCCACCAGCTGCTCTCCCTGCTCCAGCCCTGCAAGAACTCAACCCAATTTCTTCACTACACACCTCCCACCAAAGGAACATGGCGTTAGACAGTCTGGAGCTGGAGCTCAGCCACTCTGCAAGCTATTCTTGTCTCCATTTATCAACTCTCCAACCCCCAGCTCCGAGAGGTTCATTTCTGGGGTGACAGACAGCACTGAGACCTCTCACACTTCAAGATTTCCATCTCACAAGAGCGAGCCATCAAGGACGAGCGGAGGTAACCCACCTGCTTGTCTCCTCCAGCTCCACAGAGCTAACTTCATAAGGATGTGCAGTCTCCTGGGCTACAACCCATTTGTAACTACGTGCCAACAGGCAGGTGGCTTGTCAACCAACTCGTGACCGCTGCCCTTCGAGACTGGGTTTAGAAGTTTCAGGCTGCGGTGTGGGAGGAGGGCCATGGGATGGGCTTTGTCTTAGACTGGGTTTCTTTAAATAAAGAATTATTCGTCAGCCCCAAATCACCACCTGTTCCCATTGGCATAAAATTATCACAGGAAAGAGATTCTTTCAAAAAGGCTTATTAAACAGAGCTGTTTGGTGTGAGGAGAAAGACCTCGGAGACCTGGTGGACAATAGGATGACCACAAGCCAGCAATGGCCAAGAAGGCCAACGGCATCCTGGGGGGCACCAGAAAGAGTGTGAGAGTTGAGAGGGGTCATCCTGCCCCTCTGCTCTGCCCTGGGGAGGCCCTAGCTGGAGAACTGGGACCAGTTTTGGGCTCCCCAGTTCCAGAGGACAGGGCACTGCTGGAGAGGGTACAGCAGAGGGCTGTAAAGATGAGAGGCCTGGAGCATCTCTCTTATGAGGAGAGGCTGAGGGACTTGGGTCTTTTTAGTCTGAAAAAGAGACGATTGAGGGAGGATCTGATCAACATAAATACTTAAAGGGTGGGTGTCAGGAGGATGGGGATGGTCTTTTTTCAGTGGTGCCCAGGGGCAGGACAGGAGAAAATGGGCACAAACTGGAACATAAGACTTTGAAGGTGGCAGAGCCCTGGAAGAGGCTGCCGAGGGAGGTGGTGGAGACATTCACCTTTTCTGG
The DNA here is from genome assembly GCA_004320125.1 of Scolopax mira. Lineage (NCBI taxonomy): Eukaryota > Metazoa > Chordata > Aves > Charadriiformes > Scolopacidae > Scolopax > Scolopax mira. The sequence continues at coordinate 36,248 of BJBW01013769.1, read as the reverse complement.
AGACATTCAAAACCCACCTGGACACGTTCCAGTGCAACCTGCTCTGAGCGGATCTACTTTGGCAGGGGGTTGGACTAGATGATCTCTGGAGGTCCCTTCCAACCCCATGTGATTCTGTGATTTTTCTCATTTTAGCAGACATGAAGGTATCTTGCATGAGCTAGAACACCCACAGTCCCCCAGGGAAATGGAGTTAGACACCCCACCAGGCAGGCACTCTGCTCAAACCACCACATTTTCCAGCAGTACAAAATGACACATCTTGAGGGTTTCGATGACATTTAGATGTGCGATTGCATTCAGGGTCTTGTCTTACCTTGGGCAAGTCACCAGCCACCTTCTGTCTCTCGTTCTGATCAACTTTGAGTTTTGATAGCGTTTCGTTTAGCTGCGTTTTCAGCTGCAAAATAGTAACAAAGAAAGTCAGTTTCCTTCACACAAACACACACACGTGTGCACACACACACACACACAGATTTCATCTGTCCCACGGATTAACCCAGCGCACAGTGACTGCCAAGGGAGGAAGATGACTAACAATTACTGCACACACTAATTAGTTCAACACGTATGACGAGGTTTACAAGGACAGTCAAGGAAGAGAGACTCCATCTGTGAAAATAAACGTGAAGAATGGAAACTACAGAAGAAGAGACACGGTTGGCATCAGCTTGATTGCAAGCGGTTTTGATTTTTAAAGTGTATTGCCAGTAGGAATATTAGGAATATGAATGTACATATTCCTCTTATCACCAGTCAGCCCAGACTCCAACTTAATTCACAGCAAATACACAAAAGCGTAGATTGTCATCTTCCTAATTCAGGCTAAACAGTCACTTTCCTGCTGAATAAACTAAAAAGCTCTACTTGTCATCTTAATAAAGCACCACTTACTACAACTATGTTGACTTAACCAGTCTGTTAATGTCACATCAAGGGATGAATCGCTGACAGGGGCATATTAAGTTGTCGATTGTGTTTAGAATCGATCCCAAAAAGTGAAACTATTTCAGTCAAGAGGGATGAATACTTTCTACTGGCTGCCCTTAAACTACAGCCTTCCAAAGGATATAAACGTTGTTTTTTTATTTTTTTTTTTTAAGAGTATTTTGATTGCTCTTCACCAGGGCATACAGAACCAGGCACAGCACTTCAGGCTGGAGCCTCAAAGAGGAGAGCTAACAAGGAGCTCGAGTGCCAATTTTGTTGGATTTGTGCCTCTGAAGTGCACTGTGCTCATGTTCACTGTTCCTCCTGTCAATCTTCTCGGGAGCCAGCAGGGGATTAAAGAAGTGAACAATGGGCTACTCAGAGCCCTCAATTCTCACAGATTCCAAACCTGTGGGTTCTATTTGGCTCACCCTCGGAAGGTTTCCCCAGCTCTGGAGGCACCTGGATGCTGGTTTGCTCCGTTTTGGAGAAACACTGTTGAGCTTCAGCTTCTCTCCCTGCTCACCTTATGAATCAGTGGGAAAGGCTTTTAGAAACCCCATTTCTATGCCTCAGCTTCCTGTAAAAGCCACTCAGGCACACACTGGACAGGGTTCATGAAGGTAGTTGTTTACCACCTCCTCCAGCTCCCACCAGCCCAGCAGCATCATCATGAGATTGCAGTCAAGCAGCCCTAGCAGGGAACTCAGCTTTTCAAGCTTTTGTTGTTACAGACATAATAGATTGTTGCCTCTTAAATTCAAGAGGTTGGCGTTTACTGATTAACTCCAAGATATGCATTCAATTCCCATTCCCCTTGCTTTCAAAAGCAGAGGCTTTGGTTGCTGAGGCGGGATGCTAATCAATGCTGTACCAAGCTTGCTAAGCATACTATTAACTTAAGCAGATTGTTATTGCAGTGGGTTGTGGGTTTTTTTTTTTTTGCTTAAATCAACTATTTTTACCCAGTTACATTAGTGGTAGTACCCGTGTGAGATCAAAAGCTCAGCCTGCAGTGGCAGGCTGTCCCATCAACCACTCTAAAGCCCAACAGAGATATGGTGAGAGAGACAACATCCCCCAATCTGGGCTCAAAAAGTGAGATATCATCGTTCAAAAGCAAGCAGAAGAAGGATCTGACCACTTCTGCGGCCTTAAAACACACATCACTGAGACAAGGGAGAAGCAAGAGGCTTCAAACTGGAAAACCATGCATCTATGGGTCTACAGGTCAGGCCTGGGTTAATCCAACCTCCTTGAGAAAAGCTGGTAGAGGAGCATTATTGGCATTTCAGGCAAACATGGAGCATGCACCGAGCCAGCAGAGCTGTTCAGCCCCATCAGGATGCCAGCTGCTGAGCAGCTGGATACTCTGAATTCATCTAACCTTGGTTTGGGCCAATTTCTGTACAAACAGAGGAGGATGGAAAAGGTTCTGCACAGTCAGAGCACGGATACCACAGCTGCATCCTCAAAAGTTTTGGGGGGGATAAAAAAAAAAAAAACAAACCAACAACCAGAGAATAATCCTCAAGTTAAAGCAATGAGAGTGCAACTTGTGGTGCTCCAAAGAGATGATATTTGCTGCTGCTTATGTCTAACACTGTAAAACATTGATTCTCAAGAAGTTTCAGGAATGAAAGTCTTACAGACCTTGAGGGGGGGAGAGGAAAAAAAAAAAAAAAAAGTCTTAAGAACCAGACATGCTATTGTTAGGAGCAGAGAAAGAGACAAATTGTAAAAGTCAGACTACATAAATGATTGCAATGGACAAAAATATCAAGCCGAAGAGGTTAGCAGAACAGACAGGATTTGAAATAAGTCTCCGCTTCATAAGGATGCTGGGGACTTTGCTCGTGCCCAGCGGAGAACAAGCTTCTTACCAAATTTAACTCTTCATTCTGTCTTACTGCTTCAGAATATGAATCATCAAGTTTTTTCTGCAATTCAGTCAACAGATCTTTGAGCTGAAATGAAGTTTAGAGTTTTAGGATTTGTCTCCTTAGGATGCCCACTTTTCTTCTGCTCAGTTATTATTAGTGTGTTGCTCTACCCCAAGGTCACAAGCGTATACACTCCTCAGCCACAGGGGCCAAGCCTTAGATTAGTTTGCCAGCCAAATGGTAACCAAACAAGAAAGAAAAAAAAAAAGAAAAAAACCAGTTTGGTCAATTATGTTTACCTCTCTGACTTCTGAAACATAAGTGGATCGTTCTATTTCTGCCTTTTCTAGTTCACTTTCCAAATGTTCTCTCTCTTTTTTAAGCTAGAAACAGAAAAACAGAGTTAAAATAGATGTTTGCAATGTTTTCTTGCAGTATTATTTTCTTGATGTATTATTTTCTTGATTTATTATTAGCTGTAAATTTCTGTCAAATACTCCATGCCATTTAGAGAGCATTTCAAATCCAGTGATGGCACAGCCCAGATTTAAACTGTTACTCTTCAAAAAGATAAAGAATCAAGTCCAGGACCGTCAACAAGCAGTAAAGTGCTCAGTCTCACAAGGAAAGAGCCCCAAGTGGGTGAATACAAAAGTAAAAACCAGGACAATTTCCAGTTCCCAGTTTCTCTGCTTCATAAAAACACCAGCCAAAAGAGCTCAGTTTCAACTGCAGTACAGGCTGCACTGCTTGGAGGAGAGAAGTCCTCAGAAGTTTAGTTTTACAACATAAGCCTAAATCATGTTTTAAGGAACAGAAAGCTTTAATAGAGGGAAAAATGCCACCTGCACGTACAGTTTCAACTTCTTTGATTTCTTCCTTTAACCTCTCTACCTCATGCTCCAAAGAAATGACTGAAGAACGCATCTGCATGTTCCAAGAAAGAGAAATACATCATTTAGTTGGGTTGGTCTGAGACAAACTTTCCATATACAGACAAGGTTGCTTCTACAATTCAAAAATGTTAAGGATGAAACCACAGAGACCGAGTAAAATAAAGATGCTCACCCAAAGAATTCAAAATACTGAGTCTCCATTAGAATACCTTTCCTACCTTCTCCCAAAGTAAGTAGGTTTTTTTGACATATTTAGAGCCCAGAAGCATAAAATATTTGGAATATAAGGGCTAAGCCAGTTGTCCATTAGCCATGGTAAGAAAAATATCCTTCCTAGACTGTCTCTATCCATGGACTGGGTGTAACCAAACTCAGCATATTTAGCCTTATTAGAAGCTGCCTAAAAGCAGCAGATGGTAGCACATCTATAGTTCAAGATCTGATAGCCTTTTATAAGCTCCTCAAACAAGATGCTTATAAATCATCTGTTTGCTCCAGGCTCATGCTTTAGTAACCAAATTTACTACTAAGCAGAAGTATTTTGGGAAAAAAAAAAAATTTCTTTTGAAAAAGCAGTTTGACCTACTTTAATTCTAGATTAGGAAAGAAACATAAAAGGTTTTTTTCTTACCGCTTCTGCTAGAGACAGAGCTTTCCTGAAAAGGAAAGCTTTGCAGGCAATTTCAAATATAATTAGTTGATGGTAATGGATTAAGCACTATTTTAACAGCTTCTAAAATATTGTTATGATCGTATGATACTTAAATTTTAGCACAAAGAGTCTGTATCTGTTCACAAATGGGGCTTGAAATAAACAGGTATTTAACAGAAACACGGTCTGAGTTGTCAGGATCAGAAAAAAAAAATATATATTCCTGGGCATATTAATGGCATATATGTACATTCCTGAATCTTTGGCTTCCTGTCCTGTCAGCATTAGTATTACTACATGCTCTTTGGCTGCCTCCTGCATCACCTGCAAAGGACTGGGACGCAGCCTTGTCATAACTATCAAGGACCTTGTGCCTGCACTGCTCATTTGGTCTCACTGCTCTGGAGACAGCAACAGCCAGAGAAAACTAAAGAGACCAACAATTCCTCCACTTTTTAGGTTTTGAAATTGAAATCGGATCCTCAAAAGAATAAAAGTCACTCTTAGCATAAAAAAATCCTATTGTTATAAAGAGGGATTATTCCTCTTATAGTGGTTGTGGGCTTCACCTATTTCATCCACTGGTCACGCAGACATCAAACCAGGCATCTGCACCCCCTCAAACACCCTCTCTCACTTCAAGCACAACCTGGTTTTTTGCTGTTGCAAAAAAAAAAAAAAAAAAACCACACAGATCTTCAATCTTCAGAAATACCTGTTTAAGTTCTTTCTGTGATTCTTCAACTTTTATCTTCCATTTGCTTTCTTCCTCTTCCACGCTCCTCTGTAGCCTTTGTAAAATCCCCTCCTAAGAAGAGATTTGAAAGCTCAGAGCAGAAGAAAGGCAGGTTGGAACATCAGAGGACACGGGCGACCGGGGCATCCTGCTTACCGTCTCCGCCAGAACCGATTTGTATTTCTCACACTCCAGCTGCAGCAGAATGTGCATCTCCTCGGCCTCCTTCAGCTTCTGCTCCATGGCCTGGCAGAGGAGAAAAGGGACCAGAAGAGTCACGTCTCAGCTGATGGATCTGAGTTCTATTATTTATTTCAACAAAGCAGATGAGATCACGCCGGTTGACACGTCTGTCTTTCCAACAAACACACCACCAAGTGCAACGTTGACCTCTAACGCTCAATACTCAATCACAAACTTCTCATGAGTTACCACAATAACTCTGAAGAAACAAACCCAATTAGCTGAAAAAGGGAACAGGGCTTTTAAGTTTCACGAATGTATGTGCGACTCCACGCGGTGCTTTCCCAAGACGCAAAGACATTTCTGATTTACAAGACAAAAATACCTACAAAACAATTTTCTTGCTGCCTCTTTGTCGATTTGACCTTCCCAATCCAGAGCACAATCTGCAACGTTTATACTGGAAAAATACACTATGCCACACACAAGGAAACTGGCCAGCGTTTGTGCCTACCTTGACGTCTTCAGATCCCGAAGCCTCTCTCAAGTATTCTTTAGCCATCTTTTCAAACCCACAGATCCATTCACTATGACTCTGTAGGGAAATGCAGTGGGTTAAAGCTGAGAATAACCTCAGTTTATCGGATCTTCAGGACATTTGCTTCCCATGTGTCCCAGGAAGCTTGGAGGCTTCAGGCTTATGGAGTTCACAGGGGCTTGGAAGTGGCGAAATACAACTGGGTGACAGAGGCCTCCCTGCAAGTGTTGGGGCTCTACGAAAAGTCTTTAAAGACTTAAGAGAATCTTTTCCAAAATCAGTTTAACTGAACCATTAAAACCGATGCCAAGTAATTCTAGGGATCTCGCTAGGAAGACCAAAACCTTCCAGAAACAGCCTTTTTAAAGACTAGCTTCCTGATGACCTAGAAGTAACTTCAGTACATTTGAGAATACTTCTCAGCATCAAAACTGATCATTCAAACTGATCATTCAAAACCTTTAAATGTCACAAATCAAACACAGACCCCATGTTTCCAGCCTCACTTCCCATCATTCACATAATCTAAACCACAGGAACCCAGCGTGCTTCCCTCACAGACAGCCAAAAGCCACCAAGACTACAGAATTGAAATTCCTTTTCAAAAAGGAACTCGGGGAACAAAACCACCCCTCCTGAACGGTGTTAACCGGCACGGAGGCAGCACCAATATCTGCCCTGCAGGTGGGGAGGATGGATCTCCATCATGCCAGATGGTGAGCAAACATGCAGCAGAGCTAATCCACCTCCTGAACATTTACTATCTCAGTTAGACACAAGGTAACACCAGCAGATCCAAGAGAAATTGGGGTGGTAAATAAAAAAGAACACAAGTTTTTATTGTTGTTGATTTAACACTTTTCTCAAAGGAACTGTCTGCAGTTTTGCCTCTTTGCTGCTGGCATGTAGAGGTATCACCAAGAGAAGACACTCACATCCCTCTGCAAAAACCCTGATGGTTTTTGCAAATACCCTGATGGTTTTTGCAGGGAAATAACTCTTGGCTGCACAGCACAGCGGGACCAGAGCTCCCCATCCCCCAGCTGTAGCACGGAAAAGCCCCTTCTCTTACCACGTTAGAAGGAAGAGAGACTTTAGGAAACAGCTTCTGGAGGAGTTGGCGTGTCTCCACCTCGGCCGCTTCCAAATGCTGCTGCTTCTCCTAAACCAAGAGAAAGACTCATGTGAAATTGGGCAACACACTCTACAGACCTGGCAATAACCTCTTCTATGCCTTGAAGTAACTTACTTTAAAAAAAAAATAAATATGTAACTTTCTGGGTTAAGTGAGAAAGGCTCTATAGTCTCTAAAATTGCCAGTAAATTGCTTGAAAAAATCGACATTGAATTGCTTCTGAATTTGGCCTTCACATTTGTTTGTGCTTTTAAGGTTTTATTTTCATTAAGTTCTCCTCCAATCTAGCCTGTTTGTACAGAAATTGCACCATCGTTCACTTTTTCACAACACCCACTACGCTGTGCTGAGAAACTGCATCTACAGATCATACTCTGCCCTCAAGGTGAGCGATCTCAAACTCAAGAAACTTGGTCAATCAACAGTTTCTTAAAAAAAAAAATCCGTATTTAGTTTAAGCAATTTAAGGTGGGGAAAAAAAATCACCATAAATTAACGTCGCCACATCAAAACCAGATCATTGAAGTCAAAAGGAAACTTTTGTGTTAATGCACATTTGAACCAGGCCAAGAAAGCAAGACTGTATCATCTAAACATTACTTGGAAGAACTCAAGAGGGAGATCCCTTTACATCCTCCTTCCCCAAGCTCAGATGCAACGGGAAATAATTATTAGAGCTGTGTGACAATCTCCAGGCTTTCTTTGTCATTGCTCTGCAAAGATAAAACGCCCAGAGCCAAGGGGACCACAGATCCATCGTTGTGTTTATTGAGCATTAAAGGCAGCCAAGCCACAGGATATTTGCTTGCTGTGCTGCTGGCAGATGGGTTTAATTTAGCCATATGATGCCCAGCCTCCTGTATAAATTTAAATGCAGAAAGCCTGAAACCCTGCGCAGAAGGCAGCTTTCAGAAAAAAAAAAAATTAAAAAAAATCCTTTAATAAGATTCGGAGTCTGGTTTTTTTTTTATTTTCTTTGACGTGAGCGTTTCTGCGCCTTTGCTGCTCTGAGTTCCTCTGCTGCAAGAGATGGGCGGCGTTAGTAGGTTGAGATTCAGAGACAGAAAGGGAGAGGAGACATGAGGTTGGGAAGCTGTGCTAGAGGGGCATTAGTTTGCAGCCATTTAGGAGCCACCCAGAAGTGGCAAATGATGACTCGGGTGAAGCCGTCCGACTGCAAGAGAAAAGCAGGCAAGCGTTAGCAAAAGCAGGACCACAGCTTCTCGGGGCCCAGAGAGCAGAGACACCTCCAAAAACACAGACACACACAGTCCCAGAGCTCCTCTGCTTCTAGCTACCCGACTGGGCCTTTTAAAATCATTTTGATGCTTTTTTCTTTTTTTTTAAATTCTGCATAGTGACAATTAACACCCAAGCAGGCTCAGAGCAAATGCAAGTTCCTTTCAGAGCAATTCAAACTCCGAATCCTTTCAAGCATCAGCTCTGAAGGGACCTGTCGAGCTCCACATGGACAGAATTTACAGCTGCAGCAACAGTGTCTTCCTGAGGAGTTCCCAGGTTTTTAAATAATAATCAAATTCTAGCTCTTCACGGGTCCAATAAATTTATTCAAGCCCAGTAGATGAAAGCAGGTGGCTCACTGGCACAGTTTTCATTCTAGAGCTCCCCACAAAGAAAAACAACAACAACAAAAAAATTCACAACAGCTCTAACAATTATGCAAACAGAAATAGAAAAAAAAAATCATGCCCACAAATTAAATAAATAAATAAAAGAATCCTAAAGCCAACAGGAAGAAGCAGAGGTGAGAGTATATGAATGATCGATCACTCAGAACAGACTATTTAAATTGCAGTAAAAGTTAAATGCCTCCGTTTCATTTAAAAAAAAAAAAAAACCCAGCTGCAGATCTGCTTCTAGCTTAACGCATCGTTTCTAGCAGTTAACATTACAACCTTGGCAGTCTTGTTCACTTTGTCCTGCAGCAATTTTTCAGTTGATGCCAATGCTTCCATTGCTTCCCAGTTTTTCTCCCGAAGGTCCTAATCATTTTTAGAAAGAACGATTTCAGTTCAGCCAATATTCAAACTGTTTCCGCTTTTACTTCAGAGCTATATTTCGCGTGACATTCCACCATTTGCATTTAAATGCTGGTTACTGCAAGATGATTTTTTTAAGGTGACATACACTAGCAAAAACCAAGTGTGATGTTCAAAGTGTTCGAATGAAAAAAAAAAAAGGGAAGGGGGGAAATATAAAAATATGCCAATTTCTGCCCAACCTGCCCCCATATCCAAAACTGATCCAACGGAGCGTACCGCTCCGGCGACCCCACACTTTGACTGCACTTGTAAGAAGAAAAGAGGGAAGTTTTCAAAAAGTAGTGAGAAACACAGACACCAAACCACAGATTGCACAACAGAGTGTTAGGCATGTCGCGTTGCAGACCCCAGCATGGACCCCAAGATACACATGGAGGTGCACACATTTCTGCCCTTGATCTTGCGGCATAAAAAAAAAATAAATCCTTAATGCCTCAAAGCCCAAACCTACTACGCCAGCTCCTTTGTCCAAAACACGAAGCTCAGGGCCCTGGTTGGCAGCATTGACCCCGCTCAGCTCTCTCCAACTGCACCCAAAGGAAACTGGTTTGGTCACCAGTGCCCTCCTAGGAGGTTTTTGGGGGATGCTGCGCTCCTGCATCTTTCTTGGCGAGGTCATCAAACGTGTACTCCACAAGGCATCGACAGGCAAGCTCAGGTAGGAGGCAGAGAGCTCTTATAAGAAGAGTCTCACAGCTCTTATCGAGGCAGGATGATGTGCCTTGTAGGGAGGAGATCATCATCCTTGGGATTTAGATTTATTTGTCTTCCATCCCTTGGAGCAATCTATTTTAGCAAAGGACTATTTTTGAAGGCGTTTTGAATTCAAAGTGGCATCCCAGTCCTAGTGTGTACCTACACCAGTTTGACTTTCCCCACTTCCAGTTGCCTGCTGTCCTAAGGGCTGTTTCCCAGGACGTAAAAATAAGAGTGGATAAAATTGCAATGGGGAAAACTGGGAGCTACAGGCATTGTCTGCCCTTTGCAGTAGCCAGATTTCTGCCTGCACCACGAAGGGTACTTAGACCTTGGAATACCCCAGGAAACAGGCACACAGATGTTCTACCCTTCCAGCTCATCTGTCTTTGAAAATACCCAGCCCCTTTCCCTCTATATTTCCCTCTGAAGCATCACTACTTTTAAGCAATAATGCTTATTGAATTGGATTTTCTATGCTATCAAAGAGAGACAGGTGAGCTGAAACCCCTGTATCTTAACAACTTTCTTCCACATAAATTAAGAGATGCCATTCTCTTGCCCTGCACGGGTAATGTATTGCCAGGAGGTAATTTCACAGCTCTGTGATGGGAAATATAATGTTTACTTTCACCCAACTTTTCCTAAGCAGAATGCCCTACACATTGAGGGCTCTGCACACAGGTTTGACTGATCTTTTGGGGTTGGGGTTTTTTTGGGGGGAGGGGGTGGGGGAAGAATTTCCTTACGTTGTTCTTTTTCCTCTGTTGCTCAAAAGCATTTCTCTGAGAAGCGAGTTCGTTTTGGAGAGTGGCAATTTCCTTCTCTTTCCCTGCAACCCTGGTTTAGCAAAAAAAAAAAAAAAAGAATCATAAACAAGTCAGAAGACGCTTTAAGAAATTTCAAGCAAAGCACTGACACCCATATATACACCACTATATACATATATACACTAACTTTCCTTCCCTTCCAGTAACATGCTCTCTTTGAAAAAGCTGCTCTCACTGACTTGGCAGTGAAATTTGCTTCCCACTGCTCTGGGAACTGGGGGCTGCCAGAGCAAAGCCCATTGTAAAGCTGTTGTTTTGCCCAAAACAGGCATCTGCACACTTTTATCAAGGCCAGGGAAAGGCAACGCATTAGAGGAGGATAAATCAAGCCAGCCCACGCCAGCACAACGCCACAAAACAGGGCACTGCCTGCTGGATAAGAGCATTCTCTTTCAAGCACCCAGTCCGCAATTTATAAGTCATTTCACTTAAAAGAAAAATAATTCAGCCAGCCAAAAATGCATGACAGTGGCAATTTGTGTAGGGCAGTATAAGCCAGCACAGCATTAGCTTCCACCTGGTTCTTTAGTGCGCTTCAGCTCGATGTTATAACACACTTTTACCCCTGAGATTTTTCCCTGGGAAGAGATTTCCACCAGAGAGTTTTATAATATGAACAACCCTCTCCTAAGCTGAAGTTCCAGGGAAAGAAAAAAGCCTGTCACTTTCGCTCAAAACACCACCATTTAACTCTTCAGACACAGAGCTGAGCTGGCAAGCATAAAACTCACTCAATCCCAGCTTGCTTATATCACAGGTACATTATATTGCTAGCACAGTCTGCAGAAGCCAAGGATAATTAGTATGAATAAAATCTTTATGCTTAAGTTTTATTAGATATTATTTTTTACTGGCCATTTCTCACTCACTGATACTGTACGTTTAGGTGTTTATTTCATCTTTTAAATTTCCCGAGCAGAGAGTGAAAGGAAGCACTTATCTATTGGGTTCAACTTGTGGCAGTACTCACACTTGAAGAAGCTCCTCGCTTTGGACAGCCAGAGATGCCTACAAACAGACCAGAAACTCGTTAGGAGTGATGCAGAAGGTGTGATCTGCCTTATTAAGCAGGAATTGCTGCAACACTAAGCAGCTCTCAGCCTTCAAGGGAGTCCTGTCCAGCCTCCTTTGGCCAGAAGAACCCTGGCTGTGAGACAGCACGTAAAGACAGGAGTGGAAGAGGCTAGACAAGAACACAGGAGGCACAAGAAAGAGCACAAGGCTGCAAATTTACACAATAAAAGGGAAGAAGGAACAGACAGTGAACAGCCAGAAAAGCTGGTTTAAGGCAACCCAACCCTGAAGCTGTCCGTGGATTCGCATGGTCAGTGCAAAGACTGGTTTTCCACACCATCCAAACAAGCTACCACCACCCCCCTTTGACTTCACTCAGTAACACTGCAATCAGAAGATGTACCTGTTTGCAGTTCTCCTGCTTTAATTCTTGAATTTGAACTTTAAAACATTCGTTTTCCTTTTGCACATCCTGTTGAAAGAAAAAGTGGCAATGTATACACACATATATATACAGAAATATATGTATAAATGTCAAAAATACATACCCTCCTTACATCACAAGGCACTTCTATCGAAACTTTACCTGCAATTGTTTTACTTGGCTTGCAATTTCTTTCTCTTTTTCTTCCACTACAGCTTTCAACTTCTTTATTTGTTCTTCTTCCCCTTTCAACCTGCAGAGATGGTTCAGAAAGTAAGAATTTATGCTACAAAGGGGCTGACACTCTAGCTGTGACAGTTTTCAGCAGCAGCAAATACATTTTGTGTGCTATATATAATAATCAGCCAAAAGGAGAGCACATACTCGAGGACAGTGTGCTGCACTATGGCTCAAAAAAAAAACCACTACCAAAAATACATGCCACCTGTAAGAACATGCATTGCAAATAAGAATTGGCCTGAAGGAAGCCAGTCACTTCACATGTCTATCAAGAAACACCAGACACAGCTGATCCCAACAGCATTCAGAGCCAAAGTGGGAGATAATCCATGGATCACCTGAGCAAAACCTGGAAGCCACCTGGCTCTGAAGGCACAGGGGACACAGCCCTAAAGGTGTACCATGTACCAGCTGTACAGGAGCTCTGCTGGGAGGACAGCAAGTTACAAATGCTGCATTGAAGCCCTTTTTGGCACGGTCTCATCCAACCTTCCTCTGACTTCGAGCAGCCAGACAAAGCAGAGTCAAACCAGAAGGAAGTCTGGCAGCTTTTCTCCATAAAACAGGAGCTGGAGAATTGTCTGTTGCCTCTCAGCCTGAAAACAGCAAACTGTATCTGCTCATTGCTTTTAGCGACTCAGCCACAGGCACTTAAATCCACACTCCTTTTAAACAAGCTAAACAGAAGGGGAAATTCTCGCTGGAGACAAGAAGCAGCAGTGATTCCACCAGTTAGTAGAGCCCTGGGTGATCATTCCCTCTGCAAAGCATCTGAACATTACTACTTGGGCACGCCAGACGCTGGCTGTTATACCCGCACTGGCTGCTGCACGTCCATCAGCACTCACAGCTTATTTTAGCAGAGCCCATAAAATTCTTGAAACCAATTCATACATTCCAATTGAAGATAAAACGCCAGCACTGAATGCATATCATCAGCAGGCGCCCCAGAAGCTGCTGCTAAGCATACTCACAGGCTCTCCAGGTTCTGGACTTGGGCTGCAGAAGGTACCTGGAAAATAAAAGCAATTCCCAACCTCGTTTTTATGGTACAGCAAAGCTTTCAAATTAACAGCAGCTCTTTGCATGAGCGGGGCCACCACGCAGCTTGCAAGACACTTGCCAAAGAAATACCAGGCATTTTACATCAGACCTTGCTCCAAGAATATCTAAATATCCAACGGATTTTAGAAGCACAGCTTACACCAAGCATCCCAAACTTCACCCCAGCCAACTTCTCTCCATTCCACCTCTTCCCCTAGGGTAAAGACCTGTCTAGACATCCACCCAAAATGAATGTACAACTCAAGTTTCTCCCCTTTATCATTGACAAAAATCCAAACTCAGCTAGAACACCACCTTAGTGGAAAAATTTTTCCATTACAGTAACACCTGGTTTCAAGGATGTCCAGTTCCCTGTTCCCAAGTCCAGTGCAGGAAACCAAAACACAAAATATTCCAGGCAATTGCAACTTCTGCACCAGATAAAGGCAGGAAGGAATCGCTTGATGCCATCAGGCTTTGCTGTGGAGCTGCTATGCTCAGCTACAGGAAGAGATCCTCCATGACCACAGCCCTACAGAGACCCTACTTCAGTCTAGCAAGGAGGTACTTAGGGCACAGCTACAATTCTATGTCTGAGCTTCAAAGTTTTCAGACCACCAAAGCTACTCGTTAATCCTAACATCATCCAGGTTAAAAAAAAAGCTCTCAGATCTTGTAACTTAAAGCCTGTTTTGGATGAACGTAGTCAGGCTGGCAAGCTCTCTGCACTGTAGACTACCAGCTTAGTCAAGCAGGATTTAAAACAGCTCTGTAGGTGGGAGCCAATGCAAACCCTTTGTGAGAAATGGAAGACAAAACCCAACGTGTTCCAGTTCAACTGAGCAGTGCTCCCAAACCACGTGCACTCTGCAGGCCATACCTGTTGGAGCTGTTGCAGGTTTTGTTGTTCTAACTCTTGAACTTTACTGGTTAATTGTGTAATTGTATCCTTCTGACCCTTTGGACAAAAAAAGAGCAAGTGTAAATATAAGTTTTTGTAAGTATTTCCAGAAATACTGCAACAGAACTTATTTCCCTTTAGAATACCAAGGGAGCTTACCTGCAACCATTCTCCTTTGTTAACAATCTCTTTCTCCTTCTCTTCCAATAAGGCCTCCATGGTTTTCACCTGCTTTTCCTTCCCCTTCAACCTGTATCATTAAAAACACACAGACACACAACACAAACCCTTGCTTTTATCCATCTGGAAAAAAAACCCAGACATCCTGTGCTTTGCAGCACGTAACAAAAGCAGCATATGTGATCAAAGGCATAAACACAATTCACCAGCTAAAAATCAATGTGTGAACGTTTCCACTTCAGTCTGGGTTCACAGGAGATGCCCTTGATCAACGGTACCTCTCATTAAGTGAAAGCAGACAAATTCTGCACCAACATGGATTGCAGGGATTTCACACACGTGCGCTCTCCTCATCTAAAAATACTTCCTTCTCCATCCCCAGGTGGGGACTGACGGCTGCAGCAGCTCAATTCTCACTTACCCACCCAGCTACAGCACAGATATTACACCCAAGTAAGTTTGCCATACTGCCTTGCCTACGTCCTTCCATCCTGATTTGAATTTAAGCTCTTTAATTAGGATTTAATTGGGGCTCGTGAAGCCGTGCAGCACATCACCTTGTTTGGAGTCTCACCAGGACCAGGCATTTCTAAGGACACACGTCTACTGCGAGTAGTGTTAACAGCCTGGATCACTTCATGTGAAGCACAGACATCAAGGCAAGGATATTTTAACTTAAAATAGACAGAAGCAGGGAAGTAAGGGCTGCACAGGGCAGATGAGACACGTTAACAACCGTACTTACAGGGTCTGAAGTTCTTTGACTTGGGATGCAATCGACACCTAGAGAAAATAATCAGTACTTCAGTTCAACGCACATGGAAAAGACACAAATGCTATGCACTGCTCTAGGGAGAAACAGGGGAAAATGCCATCAGACATTATTAAAATAGGCACTATTTGTCACAGTTATGTAAGCATAAACATGCTTTTTTTTTTCCTTGGTGGGAAAATACACTGTGAGAAGCCAAGTGTCTCCACTGTTTACTTTCTCCACATTTAAAATGTGGCTTTCAGAGCAGAAAGAAAACAGTGCAAATGGGAACACAAGCAGGTCCACTGGGGCACCACAAAAACAAAGGAAGAAGCAGACACCGATGATGACAACCACCTCACCAGCAAATGCAGCTCAAATCAGAGGGATTATCCCTGGTCATCTAGACATTTGCACAAGCAAGTGTTTTTTAGATGCTCTCTGCAATGTCAGCACTCCCTTAAATTCCCATTTTAAGGCTGAACATGGACTGAAGAGACAGGGAATTTTCCCACTGAATTTTGTATGAAAGCCTGGCAGTGTGTATATGTATAGATACTGGCTGTCCAAAGAGCTTGTTTAGTCCTCTAACACAACGTGGCAAGAGTTTCCACATTCCCAAAAACCTTTATTTTGCTTGCAGGATACCAAAAGCTGCATATACACCACCTCTGGAGCAAGCATCCCTCACAGGCAGCTTTCCAGAGACAGCAACTCTAAACTGCATTTTGTTCTGGGCTCTGTGTCAGCTCCAGGGAAGGAAACACACACACACACACAAATAATTCCTCCAGTTCCTGGGAATTTGTTGTGGAGGAAAAGCCCAAAAAAGAATTCATTCTACGAAGTTTTGCCTAAAAAGGACAAAACTTTAACACTAAAGAAAGAATAAAAAGGGGGTGACATGTTGGAACGTAGCTAGAAAGACTGAGAAAAAGTGCAGACCAAAGAAAAACACCCTACACAAACAAGCAAGCAAACTTCCTGACAGCATGATGTATTAAGCCACCAGCAGAAGGGGGGACCCTAAGGAAATGTGGGCTCCCCTTGTTTTGGATGCTAGACAGCACACATGCCAAAAAAGCCAATACTCCTCCATTTCTGCACTCCTGACAGCTGGAGTACAAACTCAACCTGCCAAAAGACAGGCTTTCTTTGGACACTAAAACAAAAAGAGTCTTAGGTTTACCTGGAAACCAAACCCTATTTGGGCCAGTAGCATTATTCTAGTAACACAGAAAGGGCAACAAAAGGTGAAGCATCTTCAGCACTTGAGACTTCCAAGGTGCCAGCCTCAAAGGATGTCCCAGGGTTTTGTGTTTACTACAGGGACAGTACATACCATGCTCAGAACTAATTCTACAATGTTTTAAGTTATTGCAATTCTTGCCAGATTTCATACTTAAAGTCAAAAAAGCTCAGGCATCCAGAGAAATGTGGTTTCTGAAGGACAGCAGTAGTCATATTACATATTTACAGCTTTATACCCAAGAATAGTGTAGCTCTACCATTAAAAAAAAAAACCTTCCCTTACCCAATGACATTCACCAGTGAAAGAAAACACACTAGAACAGAAATGAGTGAGCAGCACATCCAAGGCAAGGCTGTTTCACACTTCTGGGACTAAGGTATTTTACCTGTTTTTCCATCTCAAGCTGGGAATTTCCTATTTCTTCTTTCAGAGCCTCTATTTCCTGTGTCAAAGCCTTTTCAATGACAAAACAGACAGGATTGGACAATGGAAACACAAAAACGCCACAAAAATGGATGCTACAAATTCATCCCTCTAGGACGCCATGCAACAACGAGTAAATGGCAGTCAGTGGCATCGACACAGAGAGGAAGGCAGGTGTTGCAGAGACAGATACCTGGACAGTCTTCTCCTTGTTTGCTACTTTAAGGATTTCAGCTTGTAGGAGTTCTTCCACCGATTTTATTTTTCCATCCTTCTCATGGATCCTTAAAAAAGGAGAGAGGAACAGCATTAGCTGGCTGGACAAAAGCACTACTTGAACGTAGACAAGCTTTGGTTCTGTATCACACCACCTGCCTCTGGAACCCACGGGCATTCCATTTGAGGAGGAACTTCTTCACTTTGAGGGTGGCAGAGCCCTAGAAGAGGCTGCCCAGAGAGGTGGTGGAGTCTCCTTCTCTGGAGACATTCAAACCCCACCTGTGCATGTTCCTGTGCGACCTGCTCTGGGTGACCCTGCTTTGGCAGGGGGTTGGACTAGATGATCTCCAGAGGTCCCTTCCAACCCCATGTGATTCTGTAACTCCATTTGGGATTGCAGGTGACACCTCTCACCACAATCCCAAATCCAGATACAACAAACAAAAGAAACAAATAGGAGGAAGAAGACTGGGAATAGCACAGAACAAGCTGGCTTTACGCCATCAGTAGGTCGCATGCTAAACAGATAATATTACTGCCCAAAAATGCAAATTAAAGTATTTATAGTCCCTGGAATGACAGATACACAACTTCAGCTTTCACTGGACATCCAAGCAAACTATTTATCAACTTCAAATACACACACAGAGCAAACAAGCTCACTCCTTTCAGAAAGCCTACTGAAGAAAAACAATTATCTGACAACTCAGTGCAATTCCTCCTCTAGTCAAAAGTAGGCTTATGAATTTAATTGCTTAGCAGAGAAGCAACTGGATTTTCAGAAGGTATTGATCTGACGTGATGCATTTCCAAAGTGATAATGCTTCCTGCCACACACACACACACTTCACCCAGTTAAAAGCAAATCATTTCAAGGAAGCAAAATGCTTGTAGTCACTGAATAAAGACAGACGGAAATAAACAGAAATGAAAACTGTGCAATAACTTACACTTTCTGGAGCTCTTCCACCAGTGATTGGAAGGAAACCTGTTCAAACACAGAGCTACAACTTAGAAAAACACAAGAGAGCAAAACAAGCTGCAAGCATTGATGGGTAAGGAGTAGGGAGCTCCAGCTCCCCAGCACTGGGTAAACTATGTAACAGCCTAATGATTTCATCTATTAGCCCTTGGTCTCCAGTTCCTGGCAATCCAATAATACCAAATCCGCTACAAGTTCCAGGAAAACAAAAGCAAACCCATGCCATCTTTAACAGGAGAAGCCAAGGGTTCAGGACCAGCATTTGATCAGCAACCCTTTTTATACTGGCACTACTATGCACCTCACCACAGACACTCTGCTCCTCTCCCATAAATGATTTTCAAGAAAATAAGTGATTTCCTGAGCTGTCCGAGCAGAGATGGGGGTGTCAAGAAAGGGCACTTCCCATTCAGCAATGAGTGCATACCAAAAATTATATTACTGCAACGGTGTCACTGAACAGACACTACATCACACCTGCTGAAATGTGGATTAACATCAGAAAGCTCAACTACACATAAGGAAGCTGATGCAGCACGAGCTGCCTACAGATCTGCTTGCTGCACTTCTAGGGGGGGGGAAAAAATAAAGCAATCCACAGCCATTTCAGTAGTGGCAGACTCAAACCAACCCAGAACCATCGCTGAATTGGAAGCTTTACATCTGCCACATTTCTGACACAAGGAGGGTTTTCACAGAACTATCAGCTTCTAGACCAATGCTGGAAGAAAACAGGATGCTTTGCCAACAGGCTTCAAAAGACATCTTCACCTTTTTCCCTTGACTTTTGCAACCACAGCAAGATTCTTTTAAATTGAGTTTAGGTGTAATAAAAGTTTTAGATGAAAAGTACTACCTGCTCCGATTGCTGAATTTGCAGACTTTGAAGTTCTTTTCTCAAGGATGAATTTTCCGTTCTCAGCACCTTTGAAAGCAGACACACAGATCATGAAAGACTCATTTGCTGGGGAAAAAGCATTCAGCTTGACGGAAAAGTCATTTCTTTTAGAACAAGCAAAAGACTTTGAAAGCATGAAAGAGACACCCCCCTCCCCTCCGCAGCAGCTGGAGCCAAAGTATTCAAGGGACTAATTATTTATTACAGACAATTCAGAGTGGACTTCAGTCTATCGGAAGCTGGAGCCCAGGCAAACACCTCTGGCTGTTCAGTAACCTGGCAATTTGCTGGTGTGCAAGCTCTCCCCAGTAGAGGGATCCCAGTGATGCACCTGGAATTTAGGGACATTAAGGAAGCAAGCGGTGTCTTGGCTGTGCCCAGGGAGACGGGACACAGCTTTCTAGCAGAGCCCAAAGTTGAAAACAGACAGGAATTTTTGTACTGGCTTTGCAGATTTCTCATCGATAGCTCCTTTACAAGCAGAACAGGAAGGAATCACATTTAGCATCACCTCAGAAGTACCACCAGTTTATAATCCATTTAACCCTTCAGATTACCAGCTCAGCAAGAAGATGCAAGAGCCCCATACTGCCAAGTTTTTACAAAACACTCTTTCCTAACAACAGATTTGTTGCAGATTAGGCCAAACACAGAGTTCTGGAAATATATACCCTTTATTCCAAAAGGCACCAGGCAAACATCCTAGCAAAATCCACTCTAGACTAAGCAGAGAAAAGCACTTACCATACACCATCAATGCTCGTGCTTAGTCTGTTTTACCAAGAAGGTTTTAACCTTGTCCCCACAAGATGCTTTTCCTATTTGAAGGGAATGATCTCAGACTGCACTATGAGCACTCATACACTTTGCTCAAGAGCACTTAATCTCTACTTCCCCATAAAAAGAGAATATAGTGATTTTACCTTCAGCTCCTCCTCTTTATTGGCCACCTGTATGAGTCCTGCCTCAAGCAGCTCTTCAACTGTCTTGATTTTATCATCCCTCTCTCTCACACTAAAAAAAAAATCAAAAGTGAGTATTAGGAAAAAGAGTTAACTTCTGAAAGCAGTTTAGCTATCAACAATAACCCTGCTGCCAGAAAAACTGGATCTTTGTTTTACTCTCTGATTTGAAAGAAAAAAGGTTCTTACCTTCTCTCCATCTGTTCTAACAAGTCTTTGTTCGCCTATAAAAAAATAACACAATAGGGTGATCATCGATTGGATCAGTAATGGCTTGGCATTTTAAAAACAGGAATAACTGGAGAGCATCAACTTTAAGAGAACCTTAGTTATCACACTAATCCAGAAGGGAAAATAAAATCGGGGCAGAATTTCCTCATAGTGGGTGTGTATCTAATATTCCCCAAAATTGCCAATAAAACCCCAGGAAGGTTGCAGAAATAAGTTTTTCATTTGTGTTAAGCTAACATTCTTCCAGGGAGAAGACAGCCTGAAACCCTCCAGGAACAGTTAAATTCCTAAAAAGCTTTGCCACCAAGCAGCTCAGCCTAAGGCCAGCCTAAAAAAAAGAAAAGTACTGAAGTTAAAAAGAACAGAAGATATTTGATGTAACCTCAGTGAACACTGGCTATACCTGCTCTGACAGGAGAGTCTGCAGCTTCTGAACTTCAGCTTGAAGACTTGAGTTTTGATCCTTGAGAACCTGGAAGGAAATTTAAACACTATATCAGTTCAGAAACGCAAACCTTAACTAAGGCACTTTCATTTTGGCAGTGAGTAATTAAATAGCACAGAAGATGTTACAGAGAGTTCTTTGGAAGCTACAAGACTACAAAGAATGCTTCCCCCTTCTTCCTTGCTTTTCTGTATTAATACTTTTGTCCTTATGTTCCCATGAGAAATTCATCTGTTAACATCTTTATTCCCTGGCAGAGGATCAGACAGTACCAAGTGTGAGAGGCAAGAGAAGCTGCATTTTTCCTCCTAAAACAGTATCAGCATCACATCAAGATAGGTGTCTCTTACAGAGCACTCGTCTGGTGAAGCAAATGGTCTAGGATCACCCCTCCAGCTCTCTTCAGAACTGTTGCCTTAACAATGAGGATGCACAGCAAGGAACCAGGAGGGAGATTTCCACAATTCCCACACTTTGGTCCAACTGCAGGCTGGGAAGAGGCCTTATCTTCCTTCCTGCAGTCCCACAGCAGCCCTTCAGAGACTGCCTGCCTGTCTGGATTCCTCATATATATTTTAAAATCCTCCTCTATTACTGCTTTTTTGTTTTACAAAGTCTTTTTTTCAAGACTTGCTAGGTGCTTTACAAAGGTAAAGAGCAGAATGTGTTATCAGTGCTTCAGAGCCAGAGCCATACAGGGATAACACAAGCAGGAAGGGACAGTAATAGCAAGAATTAAAAGAATTACTCTGTTTTGAACCTGCCTGTTCTCTCTTTGATGTGCATGGGAAAAAGGAGCACTTCCTCAGGTGGAAGCATTTAGGATAGAGCTGGTCTGGTTTACATTTGGAATCAAAGACAGGAGAAAAAAAAGACTCTAAGGGCATAGAATATTCATGCTGAGGATATGCTATGGATTTCCACAGCATCACAATGATGACAATTTGTGTTCAGTTCCCTGTTCACCTCCCAAGAACTGCTAGGATTGCCTCCACAGGATTTTTGCCACTGAATTGATTTCAGCACATCACCATCCACACCACCTCCAAGGCCTTTTTCCCGGGTAACAGTTGCTACAGAAACCATCACTCTACAGGAAGTTCAGATTATTCCTCCTGGTACTCATTTTCACCATTTCATCTGCCTCTTTTAAGTGTTTCACCACCCAGAAAGCTCTGAGAGTGTCACTAACTTGAGAGGTGCTGACTTACTCAAGCCTGCCATCTTTTCATGCTCTGCTTTTTATTACAAAAACCCACTGAAGCTGTACTCTGTTTCCTATTCTATTAATTGAGCAAACTTCTTCCCTCTGGTTTTCTGAGAGCTCAAGAGAAACTACAGAGCTTTGCAAGGGACTCTCATCAAAGTCTCTTTGAAAAGTGCCACTTTAATACCCGATCCAAGTTTACTACCTGCTTGCTAACACCTTCAAAGAGGTCCAGGAGACTCAGGAGACATGGTTTCCCCTACAAAAGCACTCTGCCTCCCCCACTAACCCACCCGCTCTGCTCCTCACTAGCAAACCTACCAACCTGACACGATAAGATTCGGAGTGAGTGACCTTTCACCACAAGCATCAGAGGAGCAGCAGTACCCAACAGGGGCTTCAAAGGAGTTTTAAAAAAAAAAAAAGGAAGCATCACCTTTCCTGGGAAGCAGGTCTATTTCTAACAGCTAAAGTTCAGGGGGAAAAAAAATAAAGCCCAGGGCGGCAGAGGGCAAGGAGGAGATAAGCTGCTCCCTGCATACAGCACCTAGAAACAAGTAGCAGCTTGTGAGGGCTGTGTGAGGACCCCAGATGTCAGAACTAAAAGCTCCAGCAATTTTGCTGCAGCCTTATGAGAAATAGTGTGGAAGACAGCAGGAGAAAAATAAGCATTTTTACACCTATCTGGAAAGAAAAAAAAAAACACCAAACCCAACCCAAAAAACCCTCAAGAAAACCCAGACTAGACAGCACGATAACCCAAGCAAAAAGATTCACACCAATGCTTTGGAAGTCATATTAGAAGACAGAATACAGGAAAATCACCATAGCTTTTACTAAATTTACCAGATTTCAAAGACCTCCCTCTTCACAACTGCAGACACCACACATAACTTATGTTATCCCATCTCTTTCTCTGCTGCACAGTCTGTTGCTACTACCAAGACATCCCACACCCCTCTCACCTTGTGAGCAGAATACTGTAATTTTCCTGAACACCCAAACGTGACTTATGTTTTACAAATCAACATTCCACTGTATCAACTGCTCCGCAACCTCCAAAGTCTGAAAAACTTAGTGGAAACAGGGACAACTATTCTGTGTCTTACCTTGAATTCTTCCTTTGTGTTTGAAGTCTGAGCAAGTTCTTCTCGAAGCTCATCTTCAAGAGCCCTTATTTTGTCATCTTTGATGTGAATGCTGAGATACAGAAGAAGAGTTAAATATGTTTCCTCATCCCAGTCTTACAAAAGGCACCAATTCAGAAGAACATAAAAAAACTGGCAAATGTTGTTTATCACATCCCAGAGCTATTTACCTTTTCTGCATCCTTTCCAGCTCATGTGCAGCAGCAGCCTAGATATAAAGAGGATTAACACAGACTTAGGATACATCACATGATTCAATCAACCTTTCATTCCACAATATTAAAAAGCTAAAACAAGTCACTTGGCCTCTCAGCACGTGACTCACCAGCAAGAGTGGAGGGGTAAGCTTGCCTTTAAAATATCAATATATACCAGGCAAGCACGCAATTAGGCAAAGGGAAGAAGCTCTCAAAGATTCATTCACCAGACAGGCTTATCTCTAGTAAAATGCTTCATTTCCACCTCCGTAATGAACAGACCACATTGCAAGAACAGAAGGGCAGTGCTTCGTTTAGTTCTCAAGAGATGATAATGGTGGGGAAGGGTTTTTTGTGTGCTTTCAGGGTTTTTTAATATAGATTCTCATGACCCTTGTATGTCAATGCCATGACTGTATCTTCAGGCACAGTTGTGTTCACTCCTGTGAAGCATCCTGCACTCAACATCCTACAAATCTAAACTTAGCATGCAAATTGCTTCAGTGACTTGGACATCCAAGTAAGAAACAGATTTCCCTGTTGGAGAAGGGAGGGCAAGAAGCCTACTACCAGTTTTAAAAACTCCAGGGAGTCACGTATTAGCCCAATTCTGTAATCTCACACCTTTAACATGCTTAAACACAGCTTACTTCAACCAACAGATCTGGATTTGCATTTATGACAAAGGGAGGGAAGAGAGTAAAATTAAATATCTAATAGACAATTATTTTACCTGCTCATTTGTCAGCGCCTGTAACTTCTGTACTTCTGATTTCAGGGATAGGTTCAGATTCTGTAAGACCTAAAGGAAGGAGAAAAAGAAATACATTTGCAATCTGCATAGAGGCAAGTTAAGTTTCAAGTAAATTCATTCTTCTGTGCAAAGTATTTCAGGTTAGTTTTTGAAGGAGCCTAGAGGTTAGAGCAAGGAAAAACCTCAAGCTTTCTTATCCACAGCTTCCCAGCATCAAGCATTGGCCTTGCCTGGAAGAGCAAAAGCAGTAGTCTCATAGCCAAAGGACCTGGTTCTAGATCCAGCAGCCTTGAGGGCTTCATTTTGTACATGCAGCCAATGAGCCTCTCCCCATATCAGCTGGCATTTACACAGGCTTTTATTATACCTTGAGCTCTTCCTCCTTGCTGGTTAAGTTGGCACGTTCATTGCCTAATGAGTCCTCCATCTGCTTCATCTGTTTGTCCTTTTCTGCAATCCTGCACAAATGAGAAATGAGGAGGTATCAGTACTAAAAGGTCTGGGATGCAAGTGGTACAAAAGCATCAGGCTGAACACAAGATACACGCTGGCCCTTAACTCCAGCTCCTGCCCTAAATCCTGCTGACAACTCACTTTGGGTCCAAAAGCTTTTCCATCCGTTTTTAAATGCTGTTTGTTTGCCAAAAAATTTATGGGACATTCTCTAGCTCTGAAACACAACCACTATCCCCATCTCCCAAAGGAAGAAATCTCCTGGCATAGCCCCACAACCCAAATGCTAACAGTTCTCATGGTCACACACATTCCTGCACGCTGCACTGGACCCTGCACGCAGGCAGAACAAGAGAGGAGACATTGTCTTCTGTGTAGCTGTGTACAAGGAACTCCAAACCCAAGGCCAGACATGGAAGGGAAATCCTCAGGAAGCAGTTTCCCAGCCATTAAATCAGTCTCACGAGAAGTTAAAAGCACAGAGAGCAAGGTTTCTTTCACCAGTCCCTCCCATACAGACCACACGTGCATGGAGGAAAGGTGGCACGCATGAAAAGCCAGTAACACCTCCCCAAATACCAGAGGAAATGAATGCTCACACTTTGTGTAATTCTTCTGCCAGGACTGAAGCTGAGGTCTGCAGAAGGAAAAGAAAAAAAATAAATAGCTGAAAGTAAAACAATTCAAAGAATCATCATCTACAGTAAGCCAGGAACAGCACTTGTAAGATTTGTCTAGTTACTTTAAACACAGGACAATTCCAAACATTTCCTGGCTAAGGAACACCAAAGGAATACCAGCACATATTAATGTCCCTTCAGCTTTGTCCTAAGGCAACATGAAGGGAAAAAAGAAACCCTCTTATTTGACCTTTACCAGATTCAAAAAACCAGATTCAAAAAATGGGGATCACCAGCACTTGTCTCCCAAGGATTAAGCACTTTATGGGACATTCTGCTGAAGAATTTCAAAAAGAAAACCTTGCACAGTGCATTAGGACTTGTGTTAGGAACAGAGATAGCAGCATAAAACCAGCAAGTGGTATTTTTTCCCTGTTTGGAAAACGCTTGTTCTTGTGTGGTCACACACAGTGGGGCAGGAGACACCCATCACACTGGTTATTGTGGTATTGGGGGACCTCTGTGGACTCTTTCACCTCCAGTTTGGTAGTGCCTGTGGCAGAACTCCATGTTCTTTTGGGCTTCAGATACATGGTTCTCCTTATCCAGCCTCACCCTCTCCCAGAATCCTGCAACTCGCCCAAGGGACCCTACAGCAATCCCTATACTGCCTTAGCCAGATCCTACCACAGGGAACCATATCAGAAAGGAAAAAAAAGCCACAATAATCAAAGGGCTGGGATGAAAGGAGCAGGTCACAAAGATGCTGTGTCTCCTCCTTCACTGCTCTCCCCACCCAAAGGGTGAAAGCACCAAGCTCTTCAAGCAAAGCCCCATGACACATTTTCAGCCTGATGTTCAACTTAAGCTACATCTAGCACACTCGTGATTGAAAACACTGCACCCAACTGCACAGGAACAGCTTCCACTTGAGCAGTTGGTGTTTTGGGTTTTTGGGCTTGGTTTTTGTTTTCCTTTTTGCACAGAAATCACCACTGCAACGAGCAAACAGCTTTATATAGGAGCACCAGAAGAAAACTGTTTCTCAACCCAATGCAGAAGGGAAAAGCATGATCAGGAGATTCACAGGACTGCAAAAAGACCAAAGAACCACAAGACAGAATTGTACACATGCAAAGTTACAGAAAACAAGCACTCAAAGAGGTATTCTCTCTCTTGGTTATAAACAAAAGCTGCTATATGAGGAAATAACTGGATTTTTTTCCCCAAAAAGGGCAGCAGAAGCTTAAGTTTTAAACCAGTTTGAGAAACATTAGAAAAGAGGATGCTACTAAGTCTTTGCTTTCAGCATATCTCATATCCAGCTATGAAAAACAAAGAAAAAAAAATCTGATTTTTAATGAAAGTTCATAATTCAAGACTACAAAAGAAAGTCTGAGAACATGCTGTACCTGGGCTGCCATTTGCGAATGAAACTTCTGAAGCTGAGCATTCAAAGCATCATTCTGCTCTATCAGCTCCTTGTAAGAGAGCACAGAAAGAAAAGCAGGCTGAGATCTGCAGCTGGTTGATTTTTCCTAGGATTAGCTCTTAGCCATGATTACGTTAGTAAGAACAGTTCAGCATTTACACGTCAGACACTTAAAGATGCTGGTTTTCTCCCCATTAAGATCAACCAGTTTGAGTAGAAGTGCAAGAACCTGTTCTCTATCAAGAGAAAAATAATTCCCTGCCCCACTGTACACCATTTAGTTTCCCTGAAGCCCTCAAGAGCTGCCTGTCACCACTTGACACCAGAAGAAGAGAGATCACTCCAGAAGAGCTCAAAACATCACAAGGTACATGACTGCTCTTCCAGGGTGCTCCCCAGACCACGGTGTCACTTCACAGCTTGGGAAACTGCCTGGGTCAGCACATTTTCTCAACTTTCCTGGAGCATTTCTCAGGTCTTGAGATGGCCCCAGAGCTCCTCCCAGCACCACACGCACGGTCCCACCTCATAAGTGGCCATACAGAGTGGCACCCAGCTTTCTCATTCTTTATTTCAGTGGGAAAGCTTTATTAAAACAGCATTTCAAGGCTATTAGTGCATTTTCTGTAGGCATAAAGAAGGGGGAATAAAAAACCCAAACCCTTAAGATACTTGAGCAACACTACCTGCACCTGCATTTGCATGGAGTCCTCCGCAGTAGCTCGCTTTTGCTCAGCCTCCATCAACTGCAGCATCCTCTGCTCCAGCTGCTGGTTTGACACCATTGTATCAGTAAGTTTACTGTGCAAGCTCTGGATTTCATTGTCTTTGGCCACAAGCTTATTCTGCACATCTGTAGCAGAAACGTCAGGGTTTTAATTCAGAGGTAAATATTTAACTTTGGGGGAAATCACTTTCATTGTAAACAGGGAGGCTGATTCGAAGCCTCATTCCATCGAGCCAAGGTTCAGCTCTCATCAATATACTATTTCCTCAGGGTGCTGAAGTGATACCAACTCACCTGGAGCTTTAAAGCATTTACTCCATAACACCCCACTTATTTATTTTTGTTTTACAAATGGCAACAGCCAAATGACTGCAGTAAGTGTTATTTGGGAATTTTGTGATACATGCCTTGTTGTGCTGCTTCATGTTCTGCTGTTCTTTTCCTGAGATAAGCCTGGATTTCTTCCCATCTTCTCTCTGCGTCCTGCTGCTGGACCTTCACATTGAAGGGAGAGTTAATGAAAAGAAGTCTAACCTTTAATTTATTTTTTGAAACATTCAGAGCACATCTCTTCGGTGCTATTCCCAAAACATATGGCAATGAAGTAAAATTGTTTCTTGCTTCCATTAGGGCACATCAGAGAGACAGAGTGCCCTGTAATCCTCCTCCCAGAGTAGTTTAGCCTATTAATTTGAAAGGCAAATTGTGACCAGGATTTCATTATAGGCTCTTAACAGGATGGTTTCTGTAATATTAAGTGTAGCATCTTTGCCCTGCAAGTTCAGAATTAACACCAGAAGCCAGACTAGCCTGCACATAAATCTGCACCTAGTAATTAAAATACGTCTGAACTCTAGATACCAACTCTCCACCTGCAAGGGCTAGAGATGGGGAGAACTCCTGGTAAACAGGACTTAATTGCTAATATGAAAAAAGTAATGAGCTCTGGATTGGCATTCTCCTTCAAAAACACTAGCTTTCTCTTTTGGGAAAGAAAAAAATTACAGAAGTCCTTCTCTTCTAAAGAAAAGGAGAAAGATGCATCCAGAAACTAGTCCATTTACATTTTAACTCTTAAAAAATGTCTATTTAAAAATTTAAATATATATCTAAGTATGTAGTTTCAAAAAAATAAACCCACACGAGGACAATGCCATCTGGATGAACTACTCCAAAATATCAAATCTTGCTGGAATTGTACACTCATAGAAAGCACCCTCAAAATCATGATGAACCCTCCCGGACCAACCATTGGACCAGGATCTAACAAAAGGTCAACATCACTAGATAAGTTTTTTAAATATTCACAGAGAGGTCTGTAATCACACAAAACCAGACTAGTGAATGAAAACATTAAATAAGCCCATAGGCTGAGCCAGCCTATCTGAAAATAGATACTTGCATGTAAAAAGAGAGATTTAGTGGCCGGGAAAACAGCTAAAGTGATTTTCCTACCCCTCACATCCCACCCGAGTCAGAACTCGGCTCAGATAAAGCCTCCAGCACCACTCGAGAGGCAGAGAAAGCCCAAGTCACCTTTAGCTGAGCAACTGCCTGCTCTGCATTCTTCTTCTGGAGCTCCTCTTGCTGCAATTTACTGCTCTTCTCCCCCAGCTCGTTCACCAGCCTGGCATAATCCTGGCGCAGTTTGTTCAGCTCAGCCGACTGCCTAAAAATAAAACATTTTCACAGCTTCTTTTTACAAGCAGCATAGGCCATCACAACAGCTACTCAAGTTATCAACACAAAGCCCTGCATTTGCAGCCAGAGGGTTATACTGGGTGGGTAGGTTTCTCCCCCCACTCGGCTTCATCCTAGGAAAGGATGAGGGTCAGGGACTCCTGGCCATCAACACAGCAGAGACAACCCACTGAGTCAGAAACAAAAGGTCAGCAATAAGCCACGAGCATCAGTTCCTTTAAAACATTTGCAAGCTGACGGGCAGAATTTGGGCAGGGTTATATAAAACTAGAGAGGCTCAGCCTAAGGAAAGGTCTCGCACGGAAATTCACATTCCTTTCCTCTTCCTGGAAAGGATTATCGAGCTGCAACTTACTCAAGACTATTCCTCCTGGACTCCTAACTGCACACATCTCTTTGGACCATGCATTGCCTCCTTGACTTATCTATTAACTTATGAAAGTAATTGAAGCACTTTCTCACTTAGGGAGAGAAGAGGCATTTGTGTAGCTCAAGGGATGAATTCTAAAAGGCTTCCCTTTTTATCTAAGCAAATAAAAAGCACCTTATCTTTGAGTTTGCCTGAATTAAGGCTTTTTCAAGATAACTAAGAGATAACGATGACTTATTTCTACAAGGAGGACACCTCTAAAATATCAAATATCCTATTGCTCCTTACAGTGACCTGCCCTGGGTGCTCAGCAGCGCAAAAACTGTTAACAAAAAGGGCCACAGAGAAGAAGCACCTCTGCAAGAACAGCAAAGCCAGAAAAGCAAGATATGGAGCCCTTTCTAAGTCCTGACAGTGGTTTCATCATCCTAGTCCCCAGCAGTAACAAATCCAGTATCTGAAAGCATATAAAGGTTTGGGTTTCTCTAGGCAGAAGCTCGCTGGCAGCAATTCACCCCTCTGACTCCACACCTCACCGGGGCGCTCAGCTTCCACCACAGTAAATACAACCCTCTGTCATAACTCACAAAAGACAAAACCTCAAGATGCCTTTTTGTTTCTCCAAACATTTGCAGCACCAGCAGATAAATCCAAGTGCTGCCCCAGCGGTTGCCATTAACTGAAGGGTGTTGATATTTTTATTTTTTTTTTCTTATTGCAAGACAAAACTGATTTATAAGTTTAGAGCTGTTGTTCTCCCAAGAGGCCAGCCAGCATCAGCACTTCTCCGAGAGCCCCAGGGGAAAGGAGACATTCCCTGCCAAAAAACACCCCAACTGTGGCTGAGCACTTCTGCACTTTTCTGTTAGAGCCTCAGCACCCACACTCTAAAAGCCCAGGCTTCAACTGGATAGAAGACAGTAATTTGTTTTGAAAGCCTTAGCTGAATGCAAATACAAATAGCTGCCTCCCCAGCCCAAAATAACTAGGTTCCTAGTGTAACCACAAATTCAGAGACAGCCAGGGAGATGGAAACAAAAGGAGCAGAAGCCAAAACAACTCCTCGGGGAAGGTTTAAAAACACACAGAGCTCCGAGGAGCTGCTAACATACTTGCTCTCCATTTGATTGGTAGAAGTACTGACAGCATCTCTCAGGATACCGTTTTCCTGCTTCAGGTGGCTTATTTCTGCCTCCATCTGCTCACGGAGTTGCTGGAACTGATAGGGGGAAAAAAAGATCAATTCTAAAACAGATTAAGCTAAGGAGAATTAAAAAAAATCCAATAACATAGCATTAGGTAAGACATCATCATAGTTTAAGTAAACAAGTGGATTTTTTTGGAAGGGGGCAGCTTTACTTCCTTCCCCACACCCCAACTTTTTAATTAAGTTGTGCAACTCAGGCCTTCTTGCTCAAATAAAAGCACCAGTTTCTTTTCATACCAGAGTGACAGCTGTCCATCAAGGCGAATTTTTATTTTTAAATAGTACACAAATAGTACTGAGAATACCAAATGCTCAGCCCTATAACTTTAGATACTTGGCAATTACTGGATATCAATAAATTACTTTTCCAAAGGCAAGTAATATAAATGAACTATGAATTAATATTACAAGTTCACAAAGCCTTTAAACAAAGCAGAAAAAGTATAAAATAACTAACAATACACAGATTATAGCACATAAACTGCAAAAGGCTAGTCCTCATCTAAGAGCCTAAAGGCAAGATTAGGAAATAGATCCTTTATTTAGGCAATAATATGCTTTGGTGGGATTGTGATAGTTCCAAACTGAGGCAGGAAGAAGCCCTGATAACCCAAGGCTACTTCAGAAGGGTGCAAACAAAAATAAAAGATAGGATTTAAAGGGAAAAAAAGCCAGGCTGTTCTTACGCAGGCTACATCACTGGCCTTACAGCCCAACAGCCTGCTTTGAAAATCCTCCAGCACAAACCCCTGCAATACCTTCTTCCTCTACTGGTGCCAATTTGTAGATATGGCATTTGCAAGACCAAGTTTCATCAGTTGGCTGACTCAAACCACAAATGTTTAATAGAAAACCAATCCTCATTGGTATCAACTACAGCAGGAGACAGCTGCCCCTTGCAGGGCAGCCACCTCCAGCTCAGCACCAAAGCACGTAACAAACTGCTCCTTGGATATTTGTTGAAGGTTCTCTTGGTTCCCCTTCTCCTCCACTTTTTTTTTTTTTAAAGCCAGGGCCACAAGCCCCATGTAACTGGAAGCTCTGACAATTAAATTTCAGCTTCTCTGCAATGCTACAGCACATCAGCAGAGGGAGCAGACCCAGAGACCTGATTCCTCTACACATCCTTTCTCCAGCTTCGCTACTTCACCAGCTTTAAGCAAAAGCCACCTGTTTGTCCCCAGACCTCCTTCACCCCTCCTGCCAGCAGTAAGAGCATTTCATTATGCAGTTGTCTATATAGATTCAAAGGAAACGGGCTCTGCTCTCGAGAATGCAGTTCTGCCCCAAAACTCCAGAGATGGTACTCTCCAAAATGCCGAAGAATAGAACTAAAGCAGGGAAGTTCCCATGTTGGGCTTGATGCTGTTTCATTTATATAGCAAAAAAAAAAAAATACAAGACTGTCAAATCTAAGCACCAGTCAAGTTGGTATAAGAGGGTCCATTTGTCTTAGAAAGCTTTAAGTCAAACTTTTGAATCGGATGCAACAAACTCTCCTGAAGTCACTCCATTTCAATGCAACATCAGGAGACAGTAACAAAGGTTTAAAAAAAAAAATGCAAGCGTCTGCCCTTCAAGTATTTTCAGGAAAGCAATCTCCCAGGCAACAATATTTCTTGTATACTACACTATGTTGCCACTCTGCACTATAAATTTAAAAAAGAATGAGATTTATCAGCTGGTAAGCAACCAAAAGCATTAACGGCTCCCTGAAATGGAGCATTTTGATTAGATTTTACACTTTAATTGAGCAACATCTCAGCAGAATACCATGAAGCAAAAGTAACTGGGCCAGAGACATGTTTGGGTAAAAGCATTTACCTTTATCTTCATCTGCTGAGACTCTTGGTAGCTAACGTGTATTTTGCTCTGAAAAGTGCCATGCTCCTTCTCCAGCGCGTTGATGCGCTCTCGCATTTTCGCTGTCAGCAAACCATTTCTCTCCTTTTCTGCAACCAGCTCCTTGGGTGGGAAGTGAAAGGAAAAAGGGAAAATCGTCACCTGCCATTCCGTTCTAGAATCTAATAGTCAGCGTTTCAAGATAACTAAAAACATAGCAAGCGTGCATCAAACCAAATTCAGCATCAATTTTCTCTCAGAGTAATTAAAGCATTAGACTTAACCAAACTTTCAGCACCTTTTTGAGGGTGTAGGATGAACATGATTTCACATTTGTTAAAAACAAGAGTTGCCAACTTCAACCCTGATTTTCTATTGTTTCAGAAGAGCTGGAGTCTTATTTTTCTTGAGTACAGTCAAATCACACAGTGCTAACATTTAAAACCATGGATATCACACAAAGCAGATGTTAGATTTTCATTCCAAGTTTAGCAAAACAGAAGAATACAGGTAAAGAACTGTGGCAAAAGAATAGTATTTCAGAGGCAGTAATTGCTTTGTAGCAGGTTGCAAAGCCAACAGTTTTGCCAGAGGAGATGGGCTATTAGTACCCAGCAACAGCCAGAGAAGCCCCGAATCCCACCAGCATGATGCCGCATTACAGCTTTCAAATGAAAATACACATTGCTATTTAAATTAATCATTTATTAGCCTGTAATGCGACCCAGACACCTGAGAAATCCATAGAGCTCCTCCTCTGCAATACAAATGCACTTCCTGCAGCAAGCAAAAACATGAAGTGCAGCTTTCAGCAAGCTCCCGTGGCAGAACGAGGGACTTGTACCGTCTACCTTCCAGCTACACAGCCCAGCACACAGCTCCCTACCATGCCAGGGAGCCTCCACACATGATTTAAGTGCTCAAAATTATTAGCCTGACTAATACCTCCATCTCTTCAGATTAATTACAGCACCTTCCGCATTTTAATTTAAATAAAACCTATTTTCTTTTAGATCCAACTTAGTCGCTTCAGGAGGCTGTGCCCCCTGAATAAGGGACAGGAGTTCCCAAGCCCGTGTTCATGGAGGCATTTAGGAACTTGAGTAATGCCAAAAGTTTTAGGTCACTTCTGCAAATACAGCATAAACAGCTTGACACAAAGCCTTCCCTGTGTTATACTACAAAAATAGGGACACCAGGACTTATTGCAGCTTCCTTCTGCTCCTCCACCAATTCCACCATCCACTGCAGCCCTCTCTGGCCCAGAGACCCCCTGGGGGCAGCGGGGGAGATCCCAGGGAGATTAACTGTCACCTCCCTTGGGTTTTGCCAAATACCTCTGAGGTCGGGCACCTCCTGCTCTCATTTATCCTCTCCAAGTTATCATCTTTATCAACACCCCTACAGGAATATCTCTGCGCCCTGAAGTCCCTCCACAGCTTCTGGCAGTGTTTCCAGAGAAACATGTTAATTAGAAGGTAAGAACTTTTTGTCAGTTAAGCTGAGCTTTGTTCCCTGACACTCTGGCACTGCAGCAACTTTGCTTTTACCCATTTTTCTCCCAGCTTTAGTGAATGCCATTTCTTTCTTTTTTTCCCCTTTCCTCCCCCAACTGAGATGGCAAAACCCCCTCTGCCTTCACAAGCACAGCTTTGCAGGTGGCTTCTCCCCCAACCACATCAACTTCCCCCACACCCAGGCTCCTTCATACATTCCCTCTGCTTCCTCACCGCTGAATATGCATCCTGCAATCCCAAGTCAGAGTTTCTCATTTACCCTCCAAACACATCACAAAGTCCTTTCTCCCTACACATTGACTATCCCAAACCTCTCTTATCAAATACCCACCCACCTGTGTCCTGCCAGGAGCTCACAACAAAACCCACTCCCTTCTTTCCTTCTGGTTTGCCCATGGCTCCCACCTCCCATGTCCTCTGGCCACTCTGCTCCCATCTTTAACCATCCAGCTTTCTGCACCCAACTTTTATCCCACCTTCCTGCACCTAACGCCTGTGTGCTTCCCAACTAGCCAAAACACTCCCCCCAAAAGCCTCTGATTGACTCCGTATCTGCCTAGTTATTTGTTCTACCCTAACTGCTTTTCTCTGAAATCTTCATAACAAAAAGAAAAGAAGAGAAAATTCATAAACTGGTCTCGACAGCAGCATCAGCAGCCCTGTAAGTCTAAAGCAATCAGAGCAGCAACTCCAGGGGCTAAGAAGGCAGCTCTACCGTTTCTCTAGCTTCCCTTCTTGAAGAAAACTGATGGTGGTTGTGCCCAGAAGCACACAAGCACATGAATGCTAGAATAGGTACCAAATTAAAAAAGGCAATGCAGAAGAGGTGATTAATATTTGCACGCACAAAACCGTACTCATGGAGGAAGTGTTTTGAAAGTAACCTTTTGAAAAGAAAAACGGCCTCGGCTTAAAAGTCTCAGCAAATCAACCCTCTGGAAAAACTACTGGAAAATAACTCTGCTTAAATACATTAATAGCATCATCAAATGAAACACAGTGTCTCGGTAAGCTTTCCTAATATAAAAAGAAAAAAAACAACCTCCCGTCTTTCAATTTATACTAAGCTCAGCAAACCAGCATTTGCTGGCTGCTAGTCCTACACCCCCCTGCTCCTCTCCCACGGCTCTCTATATGCCAAAACCTCTATATATTTACCTGGGTGAGCTGCTTGCACTGCTCCTTCGCCACGGCCGCCTCCTCCTTCATGGCGGCCAGCATTTTCTCTTTGTCTTGTAGCTGATGTACAGCTGCAGCCGTCTCAGCCTTGCTGGCCTGCAGCAAAAGTACATTAAAAAAAAAAAAAAACCCCACGCTGGTACACGAGCAGGCAGCAGAGCAAACTTGGGAGGAAGGAACAGCCCCTCCTGCCCCCCAAAATGGCCCATCTGCACGGCACCAGTGGTACCCAGTTCTGCCGCTAATGGATCCTGCGGCGCCCATTGCCTTAGAGAAGGAAAGGCAGTTTTTCCAACCTACTGAAACCAATTAAGAGAATAAATGGGCTTTTAAGGTGCCTGCGCGGATGGAAAAGAGCTGCTGTGGTGGCACTGGGGAAAACAAAGAGCCATTAAAAGAAATAAAGGGGAAAAGGCGCAGAGATGCTGAATCATTCAATAACCGAGGTTGGAAGGGACTTCCAAGATCACCTGGTCAAACCCACGCCTTAAGCAGGTATAATCCAACCAACATCATCTCCTGAAATACCTCGCCACAAAGGGAAAAAAGGAACCCTGATGTGGTCTCTCCTTCCATTTCACAGGAGAGCCTGCAGCTGTAGTAATTACCTTTCCACTGACACACAAAGTTCCAGAGATCCCACAGGGAACAGCACCAGAGGAACGATCCCCATGGCATGGCAACTTGTGTGCTGGCCCTAAAACAAAATAACTGTGGGAAGGGGCAAACTTCCTAGATGTCTGTGCTCAGAATTCTGGCACCTGAAGAAGCCAAGAAGCGTCAGCCCAATAAACACACTCTGAATGTGTTTGGAAGTTCTTCATCAGTGGTATCACGTATGTGCGCAGTACAACACACACTGTCCATGTCTTGTATGAGCTACAACTGGGAAAATACATTTTTATCTACAGAAATGTACACTTTTCTGGTTGTATACAAACCCAGGAACCCATTTTGATCTGAGAAGATCCTTTAAAGAATCTTTAGAAGAAAAAATGCAGCAAGTTGGCTGCTGTTCCAAATAAAACAGATAACACCATTGCTAGGGAGACATCAGATAACAACAGAGGGGACCACTGTTGAGTTTTCAAAAAAGCACCGAAAGAACACAAAGTCTCTGTCCTCAGAGGTTCTCAAGATCCAACTGGACAAATCCCTGAGCAACTTGTTCCAAATTCAACGCTGACCCTGTTTTGAAGAGGTCTTGGATACTTGGATTGTATGACCTCCTGAAGTCCCTTCCAACCCAAATGATGGGATGTGCTACTACATTGCGTTACGTGAATTGACACGTGTCCACTTCTGCCTTTCTGTTCTGGTACCGTATCCGCAGAATGGAGAATTGCAAGGCTTCAAATGTGACAAACAGGATGTTACAAGCAC
>BJBW01013767.1:392-13601 GCA_004320125.1 Scolopax mira | reverse complement strand
ATGATTTTGGATTTATCTCTGTATGGAAAAAGCCTAAAGGGTATAATTTTTCACCTGGAATTGCACACTGATCTGACCCTGGAATAGAAGTGCATTCCTTCCAACTTATCTACTTAGAAATACTTTGGCAGCTGGAGGTCAACATTACTATCTGCAAGTTTTGAGGTTATGTAGCCCACTCACTGCAGCTCTCAGCCCCTCTGGCAGAAACCCCTGCAGTATCCAGAGAATGATGGCCTTAAGCAAGCTAAGGGCCAAAATTTCATTTCTCACTGGGAAATTAATTTTATTGTGCATCAGAGTGTAAATGTGCAGTAAAAACAAACACTGCAATTACATAGGGTAAATGATAATACAGGAGGGCTTTGAAGCTTACATTGCATTCATCAAGATCATTGCCATGTTTTTAGTTAGTGCATTTTAAGGAAAATGCACCTTTAGATCTCATTTGGGCAGATTTCTTTCCCTCTTAAAAATATGAGCAAATTATTCCAAGTGGCCTGGATACACAATGCTGGATTTTCACATTGCTTAAACAGTAAAAATCCTAGATGCCATAGTTCTAAATTCCAGATGGATTAAGAGGTGAGAGGAACTAAAACCTGTGCTGTGAGATGCTCAAATCCCTACAGGAGCTTCTGGCAAGTTTAACATTGTTTTTATAATGTTTCTGAATGGAACCTCCTACTCTGAAAGGACCAGGACTTCGAAACTCATAGGGAGCATCTCAAAGGCAACTTCTGCCATAGTATAGATAGACACTGCGAGAGTCCAGATTAACCAAGTCATCCTCTTTGCAAAGAAGATGCAAAAAAGAGAAAGTATTTCTAAAGGATATATTTCCATTAGGACCTGCACATTGCTGTATCTTGTATCTCAGGAGTTTGGAACCAACCACATGAGGCCAAGATAGGCTAGCCCTACATCTTAGCCCACGCACGTAAATATATGTAACCCACTGGCAAGAATGCCTTTCAAGGATAACAGTGGCAAGAATCCAAAACCAACCTTGTTACTGTAGAAAGGTCTTTCATAAATACGAAACAGGTCAATACTTCTAGAGGATTTTACATTGAGACTCTAAGTATTAGCCACAACGTGGTAAAAGTGAAGTACAGGGAAATGGAGGAATTTCTCCAGTATTTTTGGTAGAGCAAAGGTGTAGGTGCCTAACACACTGGACTAATGAGCAACTTCCCTTAGACCAATACCTTTTTGTTACAGGGAGAATACTATAATATATTCTGAAATTAGGCAGTCAATCCATAAAGTACATTGATTCACATTTTCATTCCTTTCCCATGTAGCATATCTCACAAGCACACAATATAGTTTACTCCAGTTCTGTGTCAAGCAATCTGCTCCACTAAAATAGGTCATGACATTCAAAGTTCAGCTTTCTAGTGATTAGAGAAGAGAAGAAACTGCAAGATGCTTCATTTTTTTCAGCTGAATATGACATAAATTAGGAACATTAGCATTTGGGTATGGTGGCTGGACCCTATAATTTCAAAATAAACTGAAGTTTGTATGTCAAATGTTCCTTCAAAACCTTGCTCTTGCAATAGGGATTCAAATTACAAAATATAAGGTCTATGTAATATAATAATGTATACTACAGTTTTCTTAATGAAAATCCAACCACCTATCTTTTTGAAAAAATACCAGTAAAAGCAACGATGACCTCCTTGATGCACAATTACTTCCAAACTTTACAAACCTAAAATACAGATCAAAATACAGATAATTAAACACAAAGCAGAAAGATTTGCAAGTATAAACAGCCATTTTTTTCCAAGGTTTAAGGTCTTTTTTGCCATACAGATTTATGGGTAATATTCCTAACAGGAAACATCTTTCTCAGCTTGCATTTACAAAGTGAGTTTTTGCTTGTTTGGTTTCCCATAAATTATTTTCTTTGATAACACATTTTATAAATAACACCACTCTTCCAGCTAAGAATTCTACTGAGAAGAAATGAAGTAGAACTGTAAAAAGGCAAGTCAACATAGTTTAGAATGCCATTTTTGGATCCTTGAGACATACAACACACCAAAGCCCATGATACAATTCTGAAATCACATGCACTCAGCAAAATTCGAACTAATTTTTTTCACCAGCATCCAAAAATCATAAAAAATATATTGCTTAGCTTATTACCTTTTCATGAATATAAATTATTTCATATTTACCATGGACTGAGAAGGGAGTGAATTACAAGCATTGTCAAAGACTATCGCAAAACATTTGTGCTGCTTTTCTAATTAACAATTGAAAAATCTCCAAAGCAAAACAAGATATCTTACTTAATACCACAAGCATTAACTGAAATGGCATAGAACCCCATTTAGTTTGGCAAACATTTTTATAGTAGTGCATTTGTAGAACTGTTCTCGCTGTGTTTGTTTGAGAAAAATCATTTATAGCCTTCTCAGAAAAAAAATGCTATTTACTGCTATTATTCACATCCTGAAGGTTATTTTCATGCTGGGCCAAGTCCTGCTTTGCCTTGTTTGGATCAACAGCACTAGTCATACAAGAGAAGCTATTTAGTAAGGGTAACAACCAAACAGAAAATCATAGTAATATTAAAAATTGTTTAGAATTTATATCAAGATAGCAAAATGTTTACGTTTACTCAAAATAAACATAAACTTTCAGACTAGAAGTAATTTTCATTAAACAAAAGAATGTAGCTATATGTTAATGACTACCCTTTTGCAGTATAATATTAATATAATTCCTCTTTGAATTCATTATTTTCATTTCTTTCCAAGTATCAGATGTTTTGCAGAAAAAGACTGATTTTGCAAAAACAACTTATTGGGCATATTAAGTTCCATTGCAGGACCTAAAAAGAAGAAAGTACATGGGTGTTTGTAAAATCAGGACCTTCTTTGTGAATTCCAAGGCTTCCCCAGTGAAGGTACGGCCATTGTTTTTCCCAAAAAATCCCTGTCTTAGATGACACCCTGTATTATCAAGCCAGTTATCAACTGCATCTTCTGTGTATTTTTGCTCCTACAGTATTTTTTTCAGTGTACAAGGAACTTTAATACTTGTCTCCTCCTCCTCTCATGTTTGATCTCTCTATGTTGCATTTCAGGCCCCAGTTTCAAAGAGGCTTTGAACTCTGTATAGCTGTCATGACAAAAGGTATCTCCTGTCTGAGCCTCATCAACAATGCAGCATTTACAGTCTTATGTCCTGACTCAGCAGAAAGTACCTATTTCTCCAAAAACATTATCACCTCCATTTTCTTTCCTGTTTTCCCAGCGTGGTAACATTTATTTTTCCTTTAAAGAGCAGGAAAAGTGTTTCGTTTATAGAATAATGAATAAACAGTGCCACCTTCTGTCTATGTCACTGCAGGAAAACAGGGCAGTACAGATTCAAATTACAAGACTAAGCTATAAGATTCAGGTTGCAGAGTTGGATGTGAAATCACTGAGATTTTGTACACACAATATAAGTTGTTACATCCTTTGAGGTACCGACAGCTTTTTCAAGCAATCATATATTTAGGTCATTGCTTTGGAATTAATCGCGGGAAAGCTGTACTCACCTCTTTTTTTCAGAAGAGTAAGCATAGGATCATTGTCAACTATTGAAGACTGTATTAATTATTTATGAATGTCCTTTAAAGACTTACATACTTTTAATACTCTGAAGTTCACTTTCATATTTTGCTTCATAGAAAAGCTTGGCAGTTTAGTCACCATTTAGCCTTTTTAACATCATTTAGTCTTAAGTTCTGTGCCATGGACATAGAGGCTGGAACATCCAGAATCATTCAGTTTCAGCCCTTAGTTTTATAAACTGCACCATACAAGCCCTTGGAGCTAGAAAGTTGCAAACATTCAATATGATAATGAAGAAAGCATGGTGTTCTGCTGATATCAGGCATTAAAGTAGCATGTGCATACAGTCACTTATTTTCTTATCAAGCAGAAACTAGAAGAAAAATACACTTATAGTGGGAGAAAAAATCAGATCGCCACCACTAAGCTAATGAAATCTTACAGCATTCTGTATTAAAACCACCAGTAGTTTTGTGAAGATTCTATCAACTACAAAGCACTACATATATTTATGAAATACTTTTCTAACAAGCTAATGGAAGTGGTGCCTGCTGCTTTCAGTAGACCATACTCTAATTCTTATGGCCACCAGCCATTTCTGCAGGGGAAGTTTGCTGCGGATTTCTGAATTTTAGTCTGCTTAAGGTGGAACTGGTTATTCTAAGGAATTCCCCAGAGCATTTGTGAACTGAAGTGAAGAAATCAAACATCTCTAAACACCATGAGTTCACCATATACTGGGGGTCACACTCCACTTCCTCAAAAGGTATAATTGCTAAGGACAAGAGTTGTTGAAGAAATAAAATAGCCATGGAAGTAGAAACCTGCTGCTGACATTAGAGAAAGAGACAAATCAAAATATCAATTAAAATGGTAAAGTACTTCTTCCCTCTCAGTTCTGCAGAAGATGTCATAAGTGATCCTAAGCAAAACTTCATTTACAACATCCATTAGATGGCTGGAACAAGTTATAATTGTTAAATACACATAGAGTTTATTGTTATTTATCTTGTGAAGGAGATGGGGGAATGAAGGAGAAAAGACTGGGCATGACTATATTCAATAATTCAAAATGCAAAGGTTTAAAAGAAATGACACCCAAAACATATGTTAAAAGAATCTTGTAGAGGGTAATAAAACAAGTATGCAGAGGTTATGAAGTGTCAAAATTAAGGCTGTTACTGCAATATTCAATGACAATATGACATACATAGAGTTTAATTTCAGGATGATATACTACTTCCTGCTTCTTCGTGTAGTTGCTTCTGGAAACCTTTGTAATTCCTTCATGAAATGGTCAAGTACCCCTTCCAGGCCCTTATGAAGGTATTGATGAACTTCAACCAAATTTAAAAGAGGGGAAAATCTTTGTGCTTTTTAGCATTTACAGATCTCCTGAAGACAAGTGGCAGTACAATTATGTTAAAAAAACCCACACCATAAAATTAGCCTTTTTAAGAGGTATTAATCAACTGGCTAATTACACATATGCAGTTCTAAATCAACCATAATAAAATTACCATTGGTCAACCAAACAGGAATTGGAAGGAAGCAGGTGGTATTGTGATGGAGTTTAGCGATTGTGCCAGTCAAAAAGAAGGATGGTAGAGAAGGGACATAGCAGATAGGGGCTGTAAGTCTGTTAAAAATTGGGCTCCCTTTGCTCTGCTTTTGATAGAAACCTCCACTGCATCACGATTGCTCAGCATGAGGCTGTTAAGATTTATGGATCTGGGCTTTCAAATAAGTTCTGACAGGGCACAATCTCTGGGCACAAACTTTGCTGCTCTGTGCTCTGTCAAACCTAGTCCCATACATTTGGCCAGTGTCAATTGTTCTTCTTTCCAACCCTCTTTTCCTAATTACAATCATGTTCTTTCTCATCCAGTCCCACAGACCTATCCAGGATCCAGTCTTGGCTCTGCATAGCTATTTCAATTTCCCCAAATCCTCAATTGACCTAGTTGTCCCCCCTCTCCTCTACAGATTCTCCCCTGCTCACTGTTTCTTCATTCAGCTTCACTGCCAGTTCTATCCCCCCATCCCTCTGTTCCCACAGTGTGCTCTATCCTTTCTCTCTTATTTGTTATTCTTTCTGGACAGAAAAGAAATAGTTACTTGTCAACTGCAGATGGTCCAGAGCACATAAAAAAAGTTACTATGCTGGTCACCAGTCCTATTTAAACACCAAATGCCTGAAAGCAATGATTACTAGGGAAGCTCAACTTCACTTTCTAACTTTAGCAAAAATAACAATCTGAGGAGTTTGCATGTCAGCAGTCCTGAAGTGTTCATAAAGTATGAACGAATGAAGCATACTCAATTTTCTGTGACTGTGATGTGATTTGTACTTTTGTTTGTATTGTGTTTTATCTTCTAAAAAGCTGTAATATTGTTGAAGATGTGATGTCTAAAATTATTAGTGAGGGAATATTCATAGGATAACCAGGCAGTTTAGTTTAAAAAACCCATATGGTTTTCCCTAGAAACCTCAGCCAGTTTACATATTTAGTAGTAAGTATTAATTTAAGCTTTCCATGACAACAAAGCCTAAAGCACCTTTAATTAATATGGATGGATCTGTAGCTTCAGATGAATAACTGTGCATAAACCAGGATTTAAGAATTAAGAGCATTGAAATACCTGTATTGTTTTCTTTGATACCCATAGTGTGGCACAATAGGTGAGAGAAGGGATGCTCTCTGACTTTAAAAGTAAAACAAACCATGATTTGCTTACTCCCAGTCTTAATAGCATAAGTTATCATAGAATACATTTTTTAAAATAAATGGTGACATTATATTCTAAGCATCACTTTAAAGTAATTATTCCTAGCTTTATCAACAACAAAAAATCCCCAACCACTTTTTTTTTTTTTTTTTTTTTTTTTAGGAAAATATTAGAACCCAATTTTCTGCTGTATTTGGCTTCTTGTTAGAAAAAAAATCATAGTTTTGTGTAGACAGGGTTGATCTTTCATATCATAAAGTGGACCAATCACAAGTGTCTTTTTAAGATAAATAAAAGATCTAATTCAATTAATCTTTTTTATCTTAGCCTCCAAAGCTTTCTGGTCTAACAAAATCTGCACTATAGAGCTTTATCCTAAACCAGGACATAAAGAAGTAACAATGATTTGCATCTTCATTTCAGTTGGGAAGAGCTTCTATATGAACTAATAATAGCCTTCAAAACCCATAATAAGACTAACTCTCTTTAAATATTCTTCAGAGTCAACATTGTATTATTTCAGTATGCCAGCTGGTAATTATGAGATATTAGAAGAAATGATGACATGATATGCAGAAATATAAAATGATGGCTGCCTCTTGTAAGTGCAAGAAAACATTACTTTTTTTTTTCTTTGAAGTTTTGAATTACTTCAGGTAGTATTTTTAATTTATACTTTGTTCTCTTTTCAAAAAAAATGACACTATCCAAGGACAACTCTTTCCCTTCTTGAAGGGAAACTGAACAAAAATTCTGGCAGCTAAGAAATCTTCTCTTTTATTTTAAAAATATTTTTCAAAAAGGAATAACAGAAAGTGATAAAAATAAGATGATGTTGTGCCATCTCTGCTGAGATTGAATTCCTGCCTAAAATTCTTTTTACTACATACATATTAATGAAAGACAGCAACACATTACAAAAAGGACTTAAACAAGCCTTTGCTATTTTTACAACAAACATGTCTGTATTTTAACGCTGTCTTAACATACTAGTAGTAGCTCAAGCAGAATATATTCACTTTTCAAGGTTATAAGTGTGTGCCATTGTATGTATTAAGAGACATAAACCCTATATTCCAATAATTCTTTGTAAAAAAAAATGTTCTTATTGTTCTTTGTTTAGGGATAGATGTCTCTTTTATCAAATATGTATATACAGATGATTGGTCTTTACAATCAGAATTATTTTTGTTGGAAAAAAAATTATTTGAAAACTCCATGTTGCAAAGGGAAAATTTCAATGTTTCTCCAGGAAGAGCAAAATTATAAGTCCATATCTTGCTGTTAAAATCTCCTAATTGCACTTTTTGCTACATAACTGACAAGATCTATTCAAGTGGATGTCAGGGACAGAGATCAGAAAGACACCAGATAAGATAAGACAACATCTGTCAACCCAACCATCCAACTTCTGGCTGGTAGATTCCTTCCAATTGTACTCACTGTTTCACAGATAAACCCCAGTTTTACCAGAATCTCTTGTTTGCTAACACAAGATAAAAGTAGACCTGTATTTTTCAAGAGCTTTCCAAAGGGAGAATTTTCAACAGACTTAGTTGTATGATCACTGGAACTGCTTCATTGTGTCACTTTCTGCTAAGAAATATAACATATAAGGAATGGCATGAAAGCTTTAGTGATCACCAAAGAAGTCGGCTTCTCTTAATATTACTGAAAAACAAGCCTCAGGTTTTGACTGAGGGTAGCACTTTGAGTTTCTTTGACTCTGTGAAATTCATGTGGGTACAGCAATCTATATGCTATATGTTAAACTATTTGCTATAAAATGCAGTAGAGAGATTTTGGTTTACATCCTGTTATTGCTTAAAGACTGTATATATAACCCCAAAATTATCACTGGCATCAGACAATGAAAGGACCTTGAAGCACTTTTCTGTCCTACCATGAGAGACAATGAATAGGATTAAGTATAAATATATAACTGTATATTATTAAGAGTAAGGAGATCAACAAACCAATCTGTCTCATACAAGTAATGAAAAACAGCACTGACTTTCCAGTGCTGCCACATGAAGACCGATGACATAACATTTTATAGCTGAATACTTTCAGAGAGTTGACAGAAATGTGCCAGAA
The DNA here is from genome assembly GCA_004320125.1 of Scolopax mira. Taxonomy (NCBI): domain Eukaryota; kingdom Metazoa; phylum Chordata; class Aves; order Charadriiformes; family Scolopacidae; genus Scolopax; species Scolopax mira. The sequence continues at coordinate 5,193 of BJBW01013767.1, read as the reverse complement.
GCAATATTAGCAGACAAACAGACTACCAAAGAGAAAGCCACAGATGTAACAGTGAGCAGGATGGATTTATCATGACTAATCAGACCACAGCAATAAACGCAGAATATATATGCATTCCCCATGACAGAATATCTGCTGGGTGAGATGTTGCTATCTTCTTAAGAAAGCACTCTGTAGCTAGAAAGAGGACAGAGAACCAAGAGACAAATAATGGGCAAAGTGGATGCATAACTGAAACAAACTGTGCATCAAGAACTTAAATGCTAGGAGGAAAAACAGCAAGGCTGAAGTACAATGCATGACAGATCCTAAGTTACCAGTATGTGGCAAAAAGAAAGGAAGAAAAAAAAGAATTTATGTTATATTTTAATGATTTAGTTCTTAATACAGCCCCATTCACTCTTATCTTAGACCAGTGTTAATATATATTAGTTCATTGCCCTGGGCTTCAATAAGACTAAAATGCTTTCTAGTGTTATTTGCCTTTTCCACAGAAAAAGATGCTAGCTATATTTCCATATTTACAGCAGTATTTAATGTGAAATACATACATTCTGCTTGACTTACCAAAGGATACCACTCTGCTTTGCACGTGTAATTTTGCACATATACATCTCAAACATCTTGAAAAATAACAGCTGTTCACTCCTCTTAAAAATGTTATGTAGAAGCCTTACAAACTTCAAGCTGCCTTCAGGGGAACAACCAAAACTTTTCATTTTTCAGCAGCAGGTTTTTTCATTACAGGTATGTGTAGCTCCTAAAATGACTGGCAAATTTTTCCACAGTGTTAAAATATTCCCACTAGAGAAAAAAAAAAAAATAAATTATGGCTTGTCACCATGGTTTCTAGCCAGAAAAGTGAAGAATACTAAAGCTATTTCCCCTAAACTGTCCGTTCTGGATATGACTGTACCAGTGATGACTCTGAGAGAATTTCATGGTCAATATAATGTGGCAAAGAGTGAAAAAATATATAACACAGGATTTTAAACTAATTAAAAATAAATATTTTGACATTTCCTTTATTTGCTAAATAAAATGTAGCTAATATCTTCTCACTGACCATAACCAACTGAAAAGCTATATGAAAAGGAAAGCAAATTTTAGAAAACAAAGGTCTTAGCTTTCAGTAGAATGGAAGTAATCCCTGCCTACAGACCCCTGTATCAGACAAGGGTTTTATTTGGTTGCTCAGTAAATTGTGGGTTAGACAATAGTTTAAAAGGTAACTGGATGCCATAATGATTGCATATAAGATAAGGAAAGATGTGGAGATTTTCTTGATATCTATCTTTGTGGACAAAGCCTGACATCAAGAGAACAAGAGCAATGCTTTAAAAATTCTCTTAAGCAACCAAAGGCAAGTTCTTAACAGCTGTGCATTTGGAACAACGTGTATCCTAAAGGCACACACTCAGGAATTATGTCCAATGATTATAGCTATGTTTAGAACCTGATTAAACCAGTAAAGCATTGACATTGCTGATACACTGCTACTTTAGGGCAGATAATGAGTGCTGCTGCGATAAAACTATGCTACAGTAGAGCTGAACAGAAATGACCTATTAGACTTCACTGGAACTGATACTATTTTGCTGATTAGCAGACAGCTCAGATCTAAATGCAAATTTGAAATTGCAAATACTCCAATGTCTACTTTTGACAAAGAATTACCTCATTAATAACATAGCAGAAATATATATATATATATATATATTGTTGCACACTATAAGCCTACAGAATGGGAAAAGGGGACTTCATTCTTAGATATTTCAGACAACCATGCTACTAAGAATACTTTTTTTAACAGTTAAAATTTCTCTGTAGTTCCTGTATTTGTTACTTCATCGAAGTATCTTTGCTTTAAATCTAAATACCAGTGGTTTCCTGCTTCATATTACAGTCAAAGCACAGGAAGTTATCACAAATTTCTAATGTTTCAGTTCCCATTGGCTTCATCCTTCACTATGGAGTTCAGACTTCCCACTAGAAACCTTCAGCTTCAGTGCAGGAAAAGCTAGGAAAGAAATAGAGGGGTCCTAACACAGGTGAAGACAGAGGAATGATTCAACCTACAGCTTCCTCTTGGCCTCTCTTGCCTTTAGTATTCCTGATATGCTCCTTTTCCCCCATAGGCTAGGGAGAGTTTCTCACTCTGTGAGAAATTTTGGGATTTTGATGTTATGCTTTCCTTGTATATCAGAGGTATTAGATCAGAAGCAATTAGATCAAAAGTGAGTGTTCCCTGACATTTTTGAGCTTTCAAAAGCTTAACACTTTTTTCTTCTGAAAATATACAAAAATTCAATTTGTACCCTATAAACATTCTATTCATAAATCACAGAATCATGGAATTGCCAGAGTTGGAAAGGACCTCTAGAGATCATCTAGTCCAACTCCCCTGCTAAAGCAGGGACATCTAGAGCACATCACTCAGGACTGCATCCAGGCAGGTCTTGTAAATCTCCAGAGAAGGGGGCTCCACGAACTCCCTGGACAGCCTGTTCCAGGGGTCTGCCTCCCTCACCATAAAGAAGTTTTTCCTCATATTTGAACGGAACTTCCTAAGGTCCAGCTTGAGTCCATTGCCCCTTGTCCTATCGCTGGAAACCACTGAAAAGAGTCCGGCTCCAACATCCTTCAACCCACTCTTTAGATACTTATAAACATAAATAAGGTCTCCCCTCTGCCTTCATTTGTCCTAGATCTCTCAGCGTTTCCTCATAAAGGAGGTGCTCCAATCCCTTAATCATCTTTGTTGCCCTNNTGAACTGGGAGGCCCAGAACTGGATGCAGTATTCCAGTTCTGGCCTCACCGGTGTAGAGTAGACAGGGAGAATGACCTGCCTCAACCTACTGGCCACACTCTTTCCATGTAGCCCATGATTCCATTGGCCCTCTTGGCAACAAGGGCACATTGCTGGCACATGGAAAGTGTGCTATGTACCAGATCCTTCTCCTCAATAGTACTTCCCAGAAGATTCATCCCTAACCTGTATTGGTGCCTAGTTATTCCTCCCCAGGTGCAGGACCCTACATTTGTCCTTGTTGAACTTCATTAGGTTCTTCTCTGCCCAGCTCCCCAGCCTGTTCAGGTCATGCTGGATGGCGGTGCAGCCCTCTAGAGTGTTGGCCAACCCTTCCAGTTTGGTATCATCAGCAAACTTGCTGAGGATACACTCGGTCCCCTTGCCCAGGTCATTTATTAATATGTTGAAAAGAACTGGGCTGAGTATTGACCCCTGAGGGACACCACTGGTCACAGGCCTCCAACTTAACCCCGCTCCATTAATTAGAACCCTCTGAGTCCTGTCACACAACCAGGACTCAATCCACCTTACGGCCCCCTCATCTATCCCACACTACCTTAATTTTCTAATGAGGATGTTATGGGAGACATATGTAAAATCACATTAAGATTTAAAATCCAAATTAAAATTAAATCAGAGTTAGAATAATGTTTTGCTATAGCAAAAAGAAAACAGAAAGTTCAAACCATTTATTAAAAACACCAGAACTGTTCACTGTTATTGATAATGAAAGTATCATCAAAGTCAAAATGTTCTGTGAAACATGTAATTTTAAGAAAATTAAATTTTCCAATGAGAAACTGTTAGACTGAAACTTTCTGACCAGTCTCTAATTTATAATTAATTGCTTTTAGTTAACCTATAGCATTTATATGCTTCATGAGTAAAAGTGTATTTTAACTTTTAGCTTTAAAAATAATAGCCTCATTGATGATTTAAAACATAAGCTGTATTATTTAAATATACATAATAAAAAATTGTGATAAAAAGTGTGATTCCATCTACTCAATTTCAATTGCTTGGGCGGGGGGGAGTTATTTGACTAAAGTGAAAGATAACTAAAAGTTGACATTAATCTGTGTTCTGGGTGATCTACTTTTCAAACTTCCTTATTTCATTCAGTTGATTCTTGATGTCCTTTGGATCTGTGAGTACCCAGAAAGTGAAATGAATTAGGAAATTTGAGCTGGTGTTCAAATTTGGACCTAAGAACTAGGTTATGTTAAATACTTCCATTGAAGTACATAATTTATCCATCATGCTTGTACTTCTTTTTCTTATAAATACAGCCTTTTAAAGTTTGTCTTCTATCTCATGTGTGGAGAATTTTGAGTATATCAAAGGTCGAAAAGCTCTGATTTGACTGAAAGTCAATTTTCTGTATAAAAGTACAGAGTATTAATACTATCATTTAATTATTATTATTCAGTATGTAAAAACTCGATACAGCAGAAAATGCATGCAGTTTATTGTTAAACTACTCAGGAAGAACATTTACTCTTGATTTAATCTCTAAATCCTGCTTAATACTATTGACATAATTAAACAGTGGGAATAACTGCAAACAGTTGCATGCATACAGCATGCGTACAATTTAAATAGTAAATTTATTTCTTGCTTGGAAAAGACACTATAAAATATGGATATTCTTATCTATTTACAGGCAATTATGATGCAGTGAATACTGAAGTTTTTGTGTATTTGTGCCATGGAATGACACACTCTTGGAAGTTACTTTTTGTAAATAACTATTTCAAAATGGTCACCATTGTTTCATCAGCTCTACCAGTATAAAATCAGAGCAGGGATTTCACATCAAGCAGCAATAAAAGACTAATTTGTTAGGGGCAGAGGAATGATAACTGCTTTCAATAAGGAAAATACAGAGCACACATATTTACTCAGAGAGGAAAGATGAGGAGGCACTGACAACCCTCTGCCTTCAATATGCAGCAAGATGGTTTAAAGTGAAGGTAAAGGTATATGAT
>BJBW01013759.1:0-29384 GCA_004320125.1 Scolopax mira | reverse complement strand
CCGTTGGCCTTCCTGGCCACAAGAGCCCACTGCTTGCTCGTTGTCATTTTGCTGTCGACCAGGACCCCCAGATCCTTTTCTTCGGAGCTTGTCTCCAGCAGGTCCACGCCTGACCTCTATTGATGCCTACTGAGATTGTTTAATTAAAGCACGTGGACGACCTTATCTAGGACTTTGCCTCATTACTTCTGACCTAAGTCAGAAATTTAGGAGTTTCTGACTGCAGGAGAGAGGGATGCCTGGGAACCAATCCGTGGTGTGATCCTGAAGGGCTGCAGCTTTCCCAGCCCCGCTCTGCTCTGCGCATCATCTGGCTCTTACAAGTCAAACTCCTCCACCCTGCCTTGCTTCCATGCTGCTGATCCTCTCTCTGGCTTCAACTCTCAGTATGTTTATTACCAAAAATAAATGAAGCAACTGTTTGCACCATCTCTGCACCCAGCTGTCTCACTTTATTTGCAGTCGTATCACTCACTATTTGGTTCATTAGTAGAGTTTTCTTCTCCCTTCTTTTGCATTTAGGACAGCAAGATTTGAGGCTTCCAGTCTTCTGTGGTGGAAATAACAAATAATAAATGCTAGCAGCGTCTCTCAAGGGTAAATTTCAAATGCAGGCTTCCCACAGGCTGTGTTTTTCTCACCTATCCACAGTGGTTGTGGTGTGGGACCAGCATTTAGATCATTCTCAGTGCTGCTGCAACAGCTAGACACCTCTTCGTCTAAGCTTCTCCTGCTGCCTCTTCCAGAGGTGATAATCAGTTTCAAAGGTTTTCTGCTTGTCTTCTCACTGCCACGAAGAAACCGTCTTGTCATGGCTTTTCAGTTTATCTGCTATTTCCTTGTGTAGTGGGTTGTAACTTGTTTCCTAAACTCAGAACTCCTGCCTGCTTTGCTGAATCAGCTGGTATTTCATATTGCAAATGGCACTCTTAAAATTAAAGCTCCTAAAATGTTCTTTTTTTTTTTTTTTTTTCTGTTCTCTAATTGGTCTAGCTGGATTATGTTAATTATTTCTGATCAAAACTGCTTAATTAGCATGTCAGGTCAATTAGGGAGCGCCTTTGGGGTTTAAGATAGTTATTTTATTTTTATTTTTAGTTATAGTGTAGGCAATCCATTGTTACACATTTTATGTTTCCAGAACTATCCCTGAATTAATGAAAAGTTAACAGACTGGGATATAAGAAAATGCATCATAAGCATCCAGAAATATCTGGCACTGGGGATCACTGGTACCTAAAATGCTTCTTTAATGCTTCAGCACTGAAATCTGTCTTGAAAGCAAAGTTCGTGGCCTCCTCGCTGGCCCTCAAGGGGACAAGCACCAGGAGAACCATGCACTACCCTGAGCCTGAGGGATGAGGGTTAGAACAGGGAAAGCTGTAACCACAAGTGCTCTCCCTTCCTGTCCATAAAATGCAGGGATAAGAGTAATTTCCCATCTGTGAGATCCATTTGAGGAACTCCTTGTAAGAGACTGAAAGGTTGCTAAATGTTGTTACGTGTTTCTTGCAGATAACTTCTTGTAATACCCACTCATAATCAGAGAAGCTTCTAGATTACATTGGCGTAGAGGGTGTCAAAGAAAAACTGTCCATAGATTTAAGTCTCCTTTTTTAAAAAATAATATTCTAAATACTTGATTTATTTCTGTGAGTGTAGGTTTTCATCAAACCATCTTTCTCCTTAATTGAGCTAATAACTGTACTCCTGTCCTCCTCTTTGTTCAGTTTGGCAAGCAATTTCCCAGCTTCATCTCCCATCTCATATATCCACTTTTGATCTGATTATTAGCATTTAATCTCCTACAACATTCAGTGTGTGATATTCAAACCCAGCCTTATTTAAGGAAGTAATACCTTTTGGTGTGTCATACATTTCCTTTGTGAAGTAACAATTTTCTCTTATGTTATTGAAAGTTATTTGCGCTCCATTTTCCTTCCCCCCCCTCCCCTTTTTTAACTACCATATGACTCCTCAGGAGAAGATATAAATGCCAATGCAACTGCAGAATGAAAACATAGATTTACATATGAAAAATGCTCAATGAGGAAGCATTGGAGGATTTAACTCAGAAATACTCATTTTAGCTGCTTCTGGAGAAGGTTTTTCCCTCCAGGGACCACCCATCTCCTCACCTTTCTTTGCTCCATGTGCAATTCACTGATTCCCAGAGCCCCAGCCGAGATCTGGATGGAAATCACGTGATGCCTTTACTGTGTGTCTGGATTTCTCTCTCAGACAGACCAGTCTGTATGCTAACCAGTCCAGACCACATCGTGTACCTAACCTAGTTATACTAGTTAGCAGCTGGGTGACCCACTGTCTGGGTAAGCCACAAGCATGCACTAGAGTCAGGTGGGGGTAGTTAAGCAGTATCTGTGCTTATTGCTTTTTATTCTGGTCCATGGCTGGCCCTTCACTTTGAAGCACGAGGCAGGCTGGGAACAGAGGTGTTGCTGTCAGAAGCAATCAGAGCAAACCACAAATATGTAATTTCTGGGCCAGCACAGACAAAACCTTTGGTGCACATGGGTGTGTACAGATCACTCGTTGCTCAGAAACCTAACATTTAAAAAGTAATCAAGAAATGGCAAGTGATCTTATAGGTAAGAAGCTGTCTCCAGTGGAGGAGTCTAGTGTGCGCTGTTATCAGTGGGCTGCTCTGCTGATCAGCAGGGGTTCCCACAGCATGCTCACCATAATCACAGATCAAGGAATCATGGAATTGTCAGACTTGGAAGGGACCTCTAGAAATTATCTAGTCCAACTCCCCTGCTAAAGCAGGGTTGCCCAGAGCACATCACTCAGGACTGCATTCAAGCGAGTCTTGAATATCTCCAGAGAAGGGGACCCCACGACCTCTCTTGGCAGCCTGTTCCAGGGCTCTACAACCCTCACTAAAGAAGTTTTTCCTCCTATTCCAGTTGTGGCCTCACCAGTGCCGAGCAGAGGGGGAGAATGACCTCCCTCCACCTACTGGCCACACTGTCCCTATACAGCCCAGGATCCCATTGGCCCTCTTGGTGACAAGGGCACATTGCTGGCTTATGGAAAGTTTGCTGCTCCTTCCTTGCTTATGCGTATCTTTCCTTCTGCTATTTCCACCTAAATTCCTGGGGATCCTTTTTAAGCTTTTTCCCAGATGAATTTGCATTACATGTGTTTGTTTGCAGCTATAAAGAAGCATGAGAAATGGGGATGCACAATAGATGCACGATCATGTTGCAGTGTCTGCTGCACTACTCACCCTTTCTCAGGTGATGGCCTTCCTGCTGACATGCTCACACACCTGCAGGTATCACAAGAGATCAGAGAATCTTTTAGCAAACAAAAAATATATATATTTGGTACAAATACAGAACAAAAAGTAATAAAACAAGTGGCCTCCCCGCACTTGCCTTTCCATAGGCAGCCTATCTCCCTCTGCCTCCCACCTTCATCCCAGACATGTCCATTTCCCATTTCAGGAATTAAGGAAACAAATTATTGGAATTCCCCCCCCCCTATAAACAGTTAACAGCCTGGAATAGGCATTCCTCATTTTGATAAATCAAAGTTTAAAACTTGCTAGAAAACAGTTCTCAAATTCAGTGATTTGCTGCTGTGTCTTTCAAACACATGCCAAGTGTCCTTATCTGTGAAGCCACTGAATGGTCTTTCTTTATTTCTAACTACAATCTTATCCCTATCCTATGTTGACACAGTCTGTTTCAAATACTAAATTATTCATCATTACTCCTAGGTGCTTCGTGTATGACACTAAATTAACCTCCCCAATTAACACAGAAGAGAAATTGAAAAAACATGACATTCTGAGCTCAAAGTCTTCTCTAAGTAGCATGAAAATGGGACACAATTGAATTTACCATTTAGGTCTTCTTAGTTCAAACCTTTCCTGCAGTTACATTAAGAAAAGATTATTCATTTGGGACTCATTTATGGCAATATTTTAAATCCAATATTATTTTTTGTTCTATAAAGATATATCTAAGGGACAGCAGTGAGCAAACTCTCAAAAAACAGAGTACTGTTATTTGCTTCAGGGACCAGTAGAGCATGGCTAGAAATTCAATAATTACACCACAAATTAACACTTCCTTCATTTTCTTTCATTCTTTAAATTCATTCGTATTACAGTGCTCTCCTGGCATCCAAAGACACACAAGGATAAGAACTGACACTTCACCAACACTGATTTACAGATCAGAGAGGCCAGTGATATTCTTTAGAAAATTGAAGCAACACACACTGTCACTCCACTTCTTATCTTCGCTCCGGAGGAGTCGGGCGAGTGTGAAGCATTTCCAGTACTGGTTTTAGTTTTGCTTCTGAGGGATGGGATTTGGGAGGGGCTGTTTAATTTCTGAACGGATTAGGATTGTGAATTAGTAATTTTGGGACTTGATGACTAACAGCCAAGATATTATGGGATATTCTGCACTGGAAGATTTGAAATGGCTGAGGGAAAGCTCACTGCTCCTAGTGATTAAAAACACCTTTGCTTTACAGTTCCTTCAGGCAATGTGCTCTGAAAATAGCAGCTTGGGCTGTGCAGGCTCAGCTGGGAGGAAGGGGTTTGTGTGCTCTTCATAAACCTACAGAACAGGGAGAAAATTCTTTGCCAAAGATGCAGGAGATGCATCTAACCAGGAAGGATGATGTGAATGCCCACCTAGGTTCTGGTTTGTTACAGTAACTGGAACATAAATGCTTCTACTCTGGCTGTCTGATCACACTGTGAGACACTTAAGGCAAAAGTAAGTGTAAGACACTTACTCCAAAAATAAGCAATCAACATAGTAAGGCTGTGGCTTTACATCTTGCATGTGGTGTTTATCCTTGTCCTGGCAAATTCCAGTCATTCACTCCCAAGTGGCCTCCCTTGGGTGACCAGCTCCACAGAACTTAGAGATAACCGGGTATGTGTGAGTATTTTTAATTATTATTTTTTTTTTTAAATGCAAGGGATTTGCATTTAAACTAGGTCTCTTTCAAGTACAGCTCCAGTGTTTACTCCTTCAGTTATTCTGAGGGAAATACAGGCGAATGCATTCAGAAAGCTGGATGCATTTGGCTGTAATACCTGGTAGTGCAGGTGTAGTGGTGGCTGAGCTTTTTTCTATTGAACATGCTGATGGATCACAGTGTCACAGCGTGTGTTTCAGTGTGATTCCAACACCCTGTGGAGGGTGATGAAAGAAAGGCAGCTCCCCTTTATCCTCCAGCAAATCCTGGTGCTACACTTCCCCACCGTGTATCAACGCAGCCCAGCTGGCTGTTGAGTTTACCCTCAGTATACCTACATGCATATGCACAAAAATGTCCTCATAATGCTTTTGAAGTTTCTTTCTAATGGCCCTTGCACTCTAGCCTGACTACAAGCAGTAGTGTCAAAAATAGCAGGCTTATTCCAGAAATAAGTGAACCTGCAACTGGTCAGAAAACCACCAGTATGAAGTACTCACCTGGGAAACACCCTGCGGCCGTGGGGGTCTCCTTGTGCCCCCACACTGCTGACGTGCACTAGAAACAGGACCATTCCGTGCACAAACACACCTTTCAACCTGAGGGGAGCCCAGACCTGCTTGTGTGAGGAATGAGAAAGCTTTAATGCCACACACATGTTGTTCTTGTTGTCCTGTGTTAATTAGTGTTAATTGCTGAAGCACAAGTTATCACAAGTGATGGCAACCAGTGAGAAAATCACCAAATGACTTTAGAAAGCCTAGATCTGTCCTCAGTTAAAACTATTTGGAGCAAAGCCCAGCCCTTTTTACTAGCTAGGAAGAATTTTCTATAGCCAAAAACTTAAATAGAAACAGGATCAATACATACCTGGAGCTGTGTAACAGCAAAAGTGTAGGCAATTCATTAGGAAGTGGAGATCTTTCTAATTAGAGAGCTCAGTATAACCATCTGCTTAGTACAGCAGGAAGGGAATAGTTCAAAAAGGTAAAAGTATCGAGCTCCCAAAATTTAAGAATCTGACAGGCATCTCATGCTCACCATTCTGGTTTTTTGCACATTAACAAAGCTGGATTCAAGCATAATGAAAACATCTTTTTTAATCCTTCTCAAAAAAAAGATAATGAGAATGTAGCGTTGTGGATTTTTGTTTGGGGTTTTATTTTGGTTTAGGGTTTTTTTTTTTCCTCCAAGTGTTTGTATAAAGTTTCAGGCACAGCTTTCTCAACTTTTTATTGAAGTCTTCACAAGTACTCTCTCTTCAACAATGTATCTAAAGACATTTTGATGTATAAAAGCTCATGAAGAGTGGTTAATGTGATAAAAGCAGAAGCTTGAAGCAATGACATCTAAAGAGAGTCTGTCTGAAGATCTTGAAATCAGATAGAATAAAGAGAAGGCTAAAATGACAAACATGTTTGATCTTATGTACTTAAACAGAAAATCATTTCTGAGCCCTGTCTTATCCTATAAAAGAGCTGATGAATGTCTTGGATTTAGATACATGTAGCTATATTTGCTGCTGAGAAAATTACATACTTGCCCCTTTGCACTAGTACCGTATTTTGGGATTTTACTGATTTTTATTGATTTAAAAACCCAAATCAACTACTTCATCCCTCCTCCCCTCTCCTGCCTAAGTGGCAAAACAGAAGTCAGCTTTCTTATACATGGATGGATTAATTTTCTTAAGGAAAGCAATGAAATGCCTCCAAAAATGAAGTACTAAGATGATTTTGGGGTCAAGTAGGGAAGAGCAATGCACACAGAAGTAGCTGTTGAGTGAAGTGCAGTCCCTGTAACACAACTATGCCATTTACAGGGGAAAGGGCGGGTAATTAGGGGGAGAAGAAAATTTCTATGGCATTAAACCTGTAAATTAAGAGGGAAATATGGAGGAAATAATATGGTGTGAGCCTTAAACCTGTCATTTCTGTATTCAAGTCTGGAGCTCATGAATCAAGACAAGCAGAGAGCTTGGTAACAAGAAGGTAATGGTGATCATCCAGGGGATCTTGAGTTTATCAATGGACCTGTGCAGGCACAGACAAGCTCAGACCTAGAGCCTTTCCTTTAAAAACACAGGCTCCATTCTTGCAGAAATAAAGGAAACTTGCTTGTATTTTGAAATACTTCTTCCCCCAAGCCCATAAAGCCTTTAAAAATGTTTTTTTTTTTACCCAAGAAAACTAATTTTTCTCATCTGCATTCAGAAGATGCCTAGTTCAGTTCTTTCAACTACAGAAAGCTTTTAGGATTCCATGGCCCTGATTCAGTAAAGCATTTAAGTAGCTGCATTATTGTAAGTGTAGCATTATATATAGAACTCTGAGATCCACATTCAGGGGCAAGAAGGCCTTGAAACTAAATAATGCTGCATTAGAAAAATTCATCTCCATTAAATTCTGCCCCGCTCCTTCATCTTGTGCAAAGAGAAGAGCACAAGACTGAGGCTGTGGTTTCTAATTACTGATCCACCTGCCCAGCACAGCAGCCTTGCTTGTGTTTACCAGCACACTCTTTTTCTCACAAACCTGATTTTCTTCCCCCAGTGCTCTCCAGAGGACCTACATGTTATTTTTGGGTAGTTCCAGCTGTCTGTGTCCCAAGGATGTGTCAACATCCTCATGTTCTTGTGCGTAAGTCACTGTCCCAAATGCAAAGCATCGGCATAAACAAAACCTCTACTTTCATGCAATAGAAACTGCTAAAGAAGAGTAAGGGAAAGCATCAGTTTTAGATCAGCAGAAGCTGGGGCCACCCAAACCCTGTGTGAGGGCTCCAGTCAGCAGAGAGCAGCAGCTGTAATGTCACTTTAGAGACTCTCCCATTCCTTGTGTACTCACATCTCTGGTATTACGCTGAAGTTACACTCGAATGTACAATATTTGCATTCCACTTGCTAATTCATGGTGCTTGTTCTCTCTAATCTCAACATCACAGCACAAATCCTTTTCATGCTCTATTTCCTATGCAGTGCAGCTTCCTGGGTTTGTAAGCAACGTTATTTTTCCCATTGAAGTTATTTTCTATAGTAGACTATGAATTGGCTCTAACTTTTTCTCACCTTCCTCACTTTTCAGAAGGAGCTACGCAAACAAAAGTCAAAGGAATTTTTTCTATTACCTTTTTTATCACTTGACAGGCTACTGAAAAAGTGCTGGTGATTTCTGGTTTTCCTCTTCTGAGGCCTGTTTCAAAGCCATCGAGAGCTGTTACATTCACAGGACTGTGGAAAAAACTACTTCTGGCCAGTAGACAATGCAAGTAGCCATAAGACATCACTGTGAACATACGAAGGAGTCAGTTGAGGATGATGAGAGAGAGAGTCTGCTGAAGGCAGCCTTACACCTTCATTGATAGAATCAATGTGAGTCCTGAAGGTGGTAAGGTAGCAGAAGAAAAGGTTCATGTGGAAAATAGGACAAGTCTGTGGAATACCATGAAAGGTGACAATTTCTGCAGCTGCCATCCAGGCCCACAGCTAAATGTACCTAAATCAGCACGTTTTTATGTGAGAAGTTGTCAGCCGACCCTGATAGACACCAACTAAAATATCCACTCACTCAATCTTTATTTGTTGTCTGTGATGTCTGCAATAGCACACCAGAGCTGGCAGATCTCAGTCTCTCCTGGTTTAAGGTCTGGTTTGGCACTCAGAGAATGTCACGTTGAGTCAAGGCTCATTCATTAGTTTTCTATCTGCTGACTTTACACTAAGAAATGATTTCAGGATCCATTTCCTAGTTCTATAGCAGGCAATATAGGATTTCTTACATACTTACTTACATACAACCTGCAAAACGCTGTAGAAGAAAACACAGCCTGTGCTGTGCAGTATAATTTAGACCATCTGTAATGCCAAATCTTTCCAAGTTATATTTTTGCTGGAGTGCTCTGACATTTCTCTGTGCTGGGGTATGAGCTATAGAACAGCGAATCTCAACAGCCATCGACAGAAGTGTCCCCAGCTTCAGCAACACCTCAGCTCTTTAAATAAGGCCATGTGTGCATGGTCACACACAATGGAAGTTCTGATATATCCACTTTTATTCCCTCAATGTTTGCTTTCCACTCATAGAGGAAATTTTTTCTTTTGGCTGTGGGACAACACCTTTTAGTTCTCTTTCACTTCCTTATGAAGGTATCCTTCCTAAGTATGGCAGGAGAGAGCAGCAAGGCATTTTTGCGTGGCTTATAATTAAAAACTCATCACAAACTTTACTTTTGGCAGCGTGCAGGGGCAAGGAAATATCCAGTGTTATTGTTCAAGTCCACTTTATACTGTGTGCTTAATAGTAGCTACGTGGGTGAAGCACGAACAGCAGCACATGCTTTCATGGGCTGCTCATTTCTTCTGTCTTCTTGGCTCTGAGCTCAGAAATGACTCAAACACACACAACACAATAGAAACTGGCTCCATTTCGTGTCTTAAATTCCTGCAGACTTTTGCTGTGTTCAGTGAAGGTGCAGAACAATTGTATTAGTCCTCCAGGAACACAGATTGCATCTGTTACACGTGAAGCTGGTTTTGAAAGTGTCTCCCTGGCGTTGTCCCTCTGTGTGTGGAAAAGTAAAGGCCAAGCTGCACGGCTGGCACTCGGCTGTACAAATGTCACTCTAGTTGCCACCTCAGATCAATGAGGCTCTTCTGCAAGTCCTATGCTACATCCACTGGCCTGTGCTGGAGGTCTCTGGTTTTCAGGCAACTGAAGTTCAATTTTTGGGCCTTTAGACCATGTTTCCGGTTCTGCAACAAGTTCATCTGAGACTAAGCAAAACTCTCAATTCTTCTGCAAGACACAGATAATGATCATTTCTATTTCAGCAGTAGGAGGCTCAGAGAAGAACAGGAGTTAGTTACTACATGGACGTCTAGATCCTTGCACAGCAGGACCTCGATCTTGGCTGATCCTCAGGCACTAGATCATGGAGATCTGTTTCATCTCTCCAAGCTGTTGGCAACTCTGGCCAAGAGAACAGTCTGCAGGCATTTGAGGCTGGATGTTTTAAAATGTCATTTCTGCTTTAGGCTAAGAAACATAACCATTCTGGGAGAAGTTCTTTGCTGCCACTATGCCATGATCACTGCCACTCCATGGCAGGAAGGTTGGACTCATCCATAGCTTATATCAAAATCACTGACCCTTCTACTTGTTCATCTCCTGTTCTCTGAAGTACCACCATCTGCACACTAAGTGGGATATAGTACACAGCCATATTTTTTATTCTTTTCTGAAAAAAATCAACTTGATGGGCTCAATTACTCTATCCCCCAGACTAACATGCATTTTACACGGTGGCATATGACATATGTTTTTGCCTTACCTGTAGAGTAACAAAATACCTGTTTCTGTCTCTAAATTACAGACCAGGGTAAATCTCATCGGTGCCCTTAAAAGATAACTATCCTAATTTTCCCTTTTTACCTTTCTGTCACTAATTCAGAATTATAAGATACATAACTGGACTGCACAAATTTTCATTCTCTCTTGTGCAGCACTTAAAATGTGTTCAGTTACCAAATGTTTTGTTTCAATATTTATGGTCTGAAGGATTTTCACGTGTCTTGGACTACTGTAGATTCTCCCAAAGCTCCTTTCAAAAGTCCTTATTTCTGAAAACCACCTTTGTGTGTTTTTTCTTTTCACACTGCTCTCCAGCATACACCTTCAGCATCACCTGCATTCTTTTTCTTTCTGTTTTAAATAAACAGGAAATCAGCGGTGCTTAGAAGTTTTAAAATAACCAATTATATTTTACTTGGGAGCACACAAGTATGAGCTTCAACCATTAGAATAGTTTGGACAAATTGCCTTTTCTCTGACAGGTATTTTTCCAGACTTCTTGGGTGGGGACAAGGCAAGTGTGAGGAGCTGGGGCGAGGAGAGCAGGTTCCTACAGGGGAATTTTGTGCTTCACAAATCACTGAGCTGTAGCCTGATCTTTTGGGGAGCTTTCCATTTAAAAACTGAGCTGGAAGAATATGGCCTAGTATAAGGTTAAACTGTTCTATTGAAAATGGACAAACCAAAACTCATTTGCCAGGTTTGGCTGGGAATAAGCCAGGGGTTTTAATTACTTTTCTACATGCAAAAGCCAGTTCAGTTTATGAAGGCTTTTAGCATTGCAGTGGCTGAGCAGAGACAAATAGAGGGTTATTCTCTACTGCTCTTTCCTGTCAAAAAACCTGAGGTGGGAGAGGAATATTCTCCTTAATCTTCTTGCCATGGGCAAATTCCAGTTGAGGAAAAACCAGTCTCTCCCCTCTGAGAGGAGGTGGTTGCTGGGCTGTGAGCTGTGGTGCTTCCATGGAGGACAAAGTACCGCACTGGGGCTTAGTGCTACAGAGGTGTGATTGCTTTGTTGATCATCAAGAAAGATGTCGTGTCGTTCACAAGCAACGTGCTGGAAAAAAAAAAGACTTTTTCATGAGATCATTTGTAGTTTACAATTTAACACAAAACCTGTTAAAGCACAAAAGCAGCCTGTTATAGTCCAGAAACACTGTGCACAGCAACTTTATGAAACAATACAGTGTTGTTCCAGTGGGAACTGATCAAGTTGCATAAAAGATTTAAGAGTCCATTCTGTAGCTATAATAATGCTTTTAGCACTTTCTCACATCCTTCCCTCTATTTCAACATAGTGGCTTGTGCTAGTTTATCTTTCGGACCATAAACCATTTTATACCTTCAGTATTTTGGAAGTGGTATCAGGATAAAACAGATTTAAGCCTCAAAATAACACACACATCTTCTGTTTGGAAATGTGTTAAATCTGTTTTTGAGAAACTAACTGCATGTGAAACTATTAGCCCAGGATTGGTAATACCTTTGAATATCACTCTAAAAGCAATAGCAGGTTCATGTTAACGAGTAATCCTGTTTTAATACAACTCTGTTGAAAAATTCATCACTGAAACATCACGTTCAAGAAAAAGTATGATTCCTCTCTGAGACCTTAAGCAATTTATTTTGTTTTGTTTCGCTTTTAATAATTTAATCAAAAGAGTTCTTGAAGCCTTTTATAAAATGAAAACTAAGAGGTTTAGGGTCAGGGTTTTTTTAGTTCTTTAAAAATACAACGGATTTTTGAGCCACATCCAGATTTTTCCAAATGTTCAGCAGGTAAATATGCTAAAATGAACAGCTCCAATTCAACATTTAAAATAACGGAGGCGGGGTGATAGTGCCCTGAGTTGATGTTAGCAGTTTGCATCGTAAGGGAGCTTGGCCTCAGAGAGGGCGATTTCGATGTATTAATTATTCCCATGAAGAGCATTCGTGTGTCGTCGCTGGAGAGAAGCATTAGCTGGATCCCCATGCTTTAACAGCTACATGAGAAATAACTCCCTCTGCAGTGCTTAGAAGAAAGTAATTCCATTTAGGACTACATAAATTTTCAGTTTGTTAATTAGGTTAAGAGAGGAAAAATAACATTAGGAACTTTCACTGGAGTTGTATTAGCTTCAAAATTGCAAAGAAATTGAAAGAGAATTTATGTTATGCAGTAACTTTGGCAAATCAACTCTACTTCCAAACCAGAGCCCCAAAACACTAAAATCTTCACTTAAACATGCATTCCCATTTCACTCCAGCACCACTAACTTCTTTCTTTTCCCTCATTTTTTTAATAATTTGCTTTTCATTATCATTTCTCAAACAGTTTGTGAAGTAGTTATTCAAATATATAACATAGAATTATTCTGAAATCATTTTAGGAAGCCTTAGGTGGAATAGATGTACTCAGCCCAGGTGTGTCATATATAGGAATTACCCCAGAGAAATGGCAAGTAGCTAAAGTGTCTTTTGAAAATGTCAGGTCCCCCTTCAAAAATGATTCACCACGCTGAGATCATGACCTGTCACCACCTTAGCTTTGGTTGGGACCCTGGGAACTCCTGCTATCAGGATCACCAATTGCCAATAACTGCTGAGATTCACTGAATCTCACTGAAAGACTTCAAGAATGTGGAGGAACGGTCAGGAATATTTTTCATAATGCAGACAGGAGCTGAGTCTAAATCAGAAACCAGCTTTCTATCAGAAACGTTTTATCAGGTTCAATAGAGGGAGATTGATTTGCTCCAAAAACTCACAAACTGGTCCCTTAGACCAGAGAGAAAAGCCTGGAAAAGTGGCCTTTGAATTCTCAGAGAACACTGATGAAGAGCAAGAGTTTCATGCTCACGTTCATGTCTGTGTGTGCTGCTGAAGGGCCCCTCTTAGCCTTTGCTCACTGATGAAAGCACTTTTGTTCATCTATTCCTACCTGGAATATGAAGGACTTGGATCACTTCTGACAGTAGCCATGAATTCCTAGCTTAATACCTATGTTGGGGAAAAAAAGGACCCTTGTCTTTAATTCTAATCCACTCAAGTAGCAAAGCTGGAAAATGGCTCAGACCTGTCCCTTGCTTATGAATAGTTAAGCTGGATCTTAAAAATGCTACTTTCAGTTGAGCTTGTCCAATGCATTCACCACATGGGCAGTTGAATAGAAGTTTAGATGAGGTACCAATGGCCTCATACAGGACCTCTGATCATTCCTAGAGGTGGTAGCTAGGTTTCATCTCTCAGCACATTTCTGTATGCACTCAACCTCTTTCTGAGGTTTCTGCTTCCAGAAACACAATTTTAGGGGTTTAGGTGTTTGCAGTAGATGAGCAAAGCAATAACTTGTCTCAAATGTAGGTCAATATGTGAGATATAACATCAGCCTTGGTGTAATCCCTGCCCAGTCTCCCTTTGCTGGCAGCTCTGACATTTGCTGTCTAACTAGTGATCATGGGCAGGTCTTGGAGCTTTTGAACCAAGCCCAGGCCAACACGGACAATCTCAACCCAGAGCAGGTAGGGTTTGGGGGCAGACATGAGGAGTAGTCCCTTTCAGAAGGACCTCCATCAGGCTCTTCATGGCCAAGGATCTTTGTGGACTGGGCCTGATCACCCATAGAGACCATCTTGGGGAAAGTGGTCCTGGTGCAAACGTACTTGTCACCTTCCTTAGGGGAACTGAAGGCAAATGAAGGGGAAATTCAGGAAAAACTTTTGAGAACTGCTGCTCTAATCTCAGGATGCAACATCCCTTTTCCGTAGCTTGTCAGAGTGAGTGCTGAACCATGGAAGGGGGGGATCACTGGTGCAAAGAGCCTCCCTTAGAACCCGAGACAGTCACATTTGGAGGATGTGCCAGACGAGTGGAAGGTGTGTATAACCCTCAGCACACTTGAGGAGTCAGGGCCACGGTGGGCAAAACACCCTCTGGCTATCACCTTCCTTTGGGTTTTCAGTTCCTGCTTGTCATCTGCAGCACATCCTGAAGGGAACAGCGTGCACCTCGTTATTTAGATTCATCATTCTACACGGAGCACAGCAGAGCAAAGCAGAAGGGTTTAATAATCTTCCCCAACCAGCCAAGGGCTGGGGAAGTTGGTGGGAAGCCACAGCCCCACTGCTGGCTTCCCCCGGTGTTTGTTTGAGCTGCAGTCGGCCTGACACCGCTCGGTGTCTGCAGTCACTCGATGATTTTGCATGTAGAGCAGTTTGTTGCAGGATTTTGCATCTGATCAGGCTTTTAACCTGGGGGAGGGAAGCAAAGGAAAATTCTGGTGAGTGAAATTACCTTCTGCTGTACGCAATCATCCGGCGTAACGCAGCTCGGCAATAACGTTCCTGTTGCCATTAATAGAAAACACTTTACATTGCACTCTAGAGATTATTTTTTTATTTTTTTTCCTTTTGGTATGGAAGCAATCCGCTCAGATTGGAGGTGCCTGAACAAAGCCTAGGGGCTCAGACACTGCCAGCAGCATCTCTCTAAATATCTCTGTCTTATTGTGTAATCTCTACATTGACTTGAAGGAAATGTGCCAATTGCTGAAGCTACAGGGCTCCGTGCGTATAAAACACACACTTAGCTGAGCGGTCCTATGGGGCAACAGGAGTTATTTGCTGATTTACCTCAAGTAAATCATGATAATACTTCAACAGAATTGTCTTGGCTTCAACAAAATGTGTCAAAGTGTTTTTAAAAAGAACACTTAAACCGTGCCTCACTCCCTGGTGTCGTGAAGTAAAGAAGAAGAGAACGTGACTGTGCCCTACGCTGGTAAAAGCCTGGAAATTCTGCTGAAATGCTTGGAGAGGAGGTGGAAAGCGGGGCATTTTCTAGCATGCCTAAAAATATCTTGAGTTTTCTAAATAGATAAATGAAAGCTTGTCTTGGAAACTTATGATCATATTGAAAAACAAATCGAAATATAAATAATAAACATGACAATAATGATGTCGGAAAACTAGAATCAGCACCTCATCCTGTATCTGTATGTGAACTGCTTCCATCAGGCTGACAGCTGCCCGTGTACCTGTGAAGGTGGCTAAAGTGTGACAGCAGAAGAGCCACACTCACCTGCGAGACAACCCAGCTGTCAGGCCACCTGGATCAGTGGGAGGGCGAGTGGGGGTCCCAGAGGCTGGAGCCTGCTGGGTGTGGGACTACCCTACCTGAGATGCTCCACCATTTTACATCCTCAGTCCCTACAACGTTGAAGGGATAGTTATGCTTCTGGGCATACACAACCCCTCCAGTCATTTCATTAATCATGGCTTGCATAGCTTAAGGCTGTCTGCTCTCTTAAATTTGGATGGGAAAAGTCATCCTCTTTTCTCAACAGAGGCAAAACGTTCACAAAGCAAGAAGGGATGCTGCAGCCAGCCCTTAATTGAATTTTGTGGCATTCTGAATGATAATGCATGAGTCTCCTCTCCAAATCAGGAATGAGGAATTATTACACAGAAGGATAAACAGGACAAAAATGAAAATTAATGCTCCTGGAAAACAAATCAAATATTTCTGCAAATCTGTTTACTGGCATTTCTGCTCATAGACTTAGAAGTTAAAAGTCTCTGTTATTGAACCCAGACCCATCAAAGATGATGATTCCCTAATTCCATGCCTTTTTACTCCTGGTAAAAGACCACGAAGTTGCATAGAGCATTAAAAACATTGCTTTAAGTAGTATGTTAAACACACTGAGCTTATTAACCTCTGTATAAACAAATAAGGTAGGAGTTGGATTATGGAGAGGAAGGCTCATGTTTACACACATTTATCCAACCTAATTAGACATTCGGGTTGGGATGTAAACCACAAATACAGAAGAAGAAAATTGATTTATTCTCTGAAATTGTCTGCCTTTTACAGTGAGATCTAAAAGTAGATCTTATCAAGTAATAATTTGCTATGTCATTTACAAGGTTTAGAAATGGAAGTGGCAATTACCAGCCCTTTTTATATGTCAAAGGTTGCTAGACAAGGCTGGCTCAGCATTTTCACAGCAAAGAGCATTCAGGGCTTTCAAATTCAGATCTCTGTCTTAATTGGACATCAGAGGAGTCCATCAGAAAGTCAGTAGAAACAACACAGGCCGTCTTGTTCATGGCCAGCTCTTTTTGGGGCAATGTTACACAAGACTAAGACTGGGAGAGGTGCTTATGTCTCATAAGCAGAAATCCTTCCTAAGGTTGTTATCAGTTTGGAAAGCTTATTCTTTTTTTTTGGTTTTAGTGGGAAGAGAAATAAAGAAATTATTTTAATGCAGAAATTTTCTGATATAGATCTACTCCACTACCTCCTTAACATTCTGTATGTTCAAGTGAGTTAATATTAGCTCTCTCACACTACTGATGAGATTCCATGAGCTATTCAGGGCTTAACTTAGTCCATTTTCTGAATATCTTGTTCTTAAAAATGGATTATTTTTTTTGTTTAGTAGTTGTCTACTCTACTAAGATCAGGAAATATTTTTTTTTTTTTTTAAATATACTTATATGGTTTGTGCTATAGAAAGAGCAGGGCAAGGGAGTCCAGGGTGACCTGAAGAAGTATTTTCTTTTTGCTTGGTCTCACTGTCTCTTGCCACATCAACTGTCCTCTCTGAAGTTGAGCAAACAAACCAATACTTAGAGAGCTCAAGCTTGTAGTCTCTTCTAAAAGTAAATTTTACTGTGTTTAGCAGACTTCCCAAGTGCTTTTTCTCCTAGCTGAAAACAAACACAAGCAAAACATCAGAAAACAAAACTACAATTAACACTAAAAGAACAACAATAAGAAAGCAATTCAATGTCTATAAATTAAAAAAAGCTTCACCTCAATAAAATACATTATAAAATAGTTACAGCATAGAAAATTACCCCTTCTGGGAGGTTACATATACATGTCTGTGAAACATTAAGGAAAAAAAAAAGTTGGTGAGGCTTTTGCTTTTCCTGTGAAAGATTATTTTTGCACACATCTGGTGCCTTGGGAGTCTGCTTGTGAGAATGCAGAGGCAGCTGATCCCTTCCTGGGTGCTAACGATGGTGTCTGTGGACAATTGGGGTTTTTTTCATTTCCAGTCCTTGAAATATATATTGCTTTGTCATGTCTGAGACCACTTATATGGGAAGTGCTGGCTTGCCATGCTCTACATATGAGAGTCTGGCACATTTATGTAAGTGAAGGTGCTGTCAAAATATGAGTGTCTCCTGTGTAATGTGGAATTTGAAGTTAAATGGTTAGGTAGATAGATAGCAACTGACAGGTGCTGTGGCACTTTCATCTAACAGAAGACCTGTCCTGACTGGAGCTTAGGTCTTTCTGAATGTTTATTAATCATGTGTGTGGTTTTTCATTAGCAAACCACACCATCTAAAACCTTGCATTTTGTCAAAGGTTATTAGGAATTAACTCAAGACACTCTTCATAGTGCTCAGCATTGTCTGTAACAAGCATATCTGAAAACCAGGCTGTGAACTAAATTAAGTTACCTTAAAAGTGCTGGGACTGGTGAATGCCTCTTGCTCTAAGAAACAAAACCACTTATATTGAAGAGGGAACATGAGGCCACATGAAATCCAGCCCTGCAACTCCAGAAGTGGGGAGGTCCCCTCCCTTTGTACTGGAGAACGTGGGGGATTCCTTCTAGTCTGGTACTGGGATGAAGGAACTGGTTTGAATGCTAAATCAGCCTTATTCTCTGATGACAGTTCTCGACATTCAGGAAGTTCAGAGCACTTTTCCTCCCAATTCTTATCATCCTAGAGGATAAAGCAGGGTCAGAAAAAGGATTTCTGAATTCCCAAGGGCTTACAAGAAATCCTCTTGTCGGGGTCCTGTTTGATGTAGATTTCTCTTCCCTTCATCTGCAAAGATTCCCGCTGAATTTCTCCTTTTCAAGATTAATAAGCCAAAGCCTGTTCAGACCCTAAGAAGGGCAACCTTTTACTCAATACTGGTGTGTGGAAATTCTTTAGAACAAGGGCCTTTCTTATGTATGGTCCAATACCCAGAATATTTGCTGCATGAGTCGTTTGTACTTGAGAGCTTTTAAAATTGAGACCTGAATCACAGTTTTCAGTATCCCCATAACTTCATGCCTAGCCTGAGAGGCATTCAATATTCCCAGTTTGGGGAATGCTCCCAAACTGAGCATTCAGTACTCCCAGTTTTGACATACTGCAACTTTACACTGTACACACTTTACAGCAACTTCATTCTTCTGTACACGGGTGTAAGCATTGAAGGATGAAGAAGAGGAGCTCAGACTCACATAGTGAGCACAGATCAGCATTAAGAAGGTCAGAAAAAAACCTTCATATCCTGATTTTCGTAGGATTTTTGGAATAGCTTATTTCTGGCCAAAGTGGCAAGAGTGAGTCTGTGTGACAGGGGTGATCTCAGCCTCAGTGGGCACCAAGACACGTCTGTAAACAACATGTGAGCATTTCCCAGGCTGGTCACCGAGGTGTGTGTGTCAGAAGGGTCCATAAAGCAGCATCAGGGACTGTAACGGTGCTCCCTCTGTGTGGGCACGTACAGGAAACTTCTGATTCATTTGAGAGATTTATATTTTTTTTCTCTCTGTTGTCAGCTTATTCTTAGGCATTATAAAAAGACAACGAGAATGGTCCTATAATTAATTTCCTTACAAAAACATTTGAGAATTCACTCGAGAGTTTATCTTTATTTTTCCTCCCTTAAAAAAAACCACGACCAAGAGCTCCCTCCGCATAAGGATGTTTGATCCTCTTCATGTAAATAAGGAAAATCACTTTTGCCAATCAGCAGAGTATCAGCTTTGCATTAGCAAGTTGGCTTAAACGCAAAATGACCTTTTTACATTCATGTGTACCCATCTCTCCAGAATTAATCATCCATTCAGCTGGTAGTTTATTTAAACATAAACACACAAAAAAGGTGCAGTAAGAGTGTATTCAGAATCCAAATATTTGCTTGCTACTTCTTTAACCACCTACCCACCACAAGGGTGAAAGCTGCCAACTGGCAGCTGAAAGCAACATTTTGTCTTTGATTAGTCATATTCGAATTTCTTTTGGTTTTTTTTTTTTTTTTGTTTTTTTTTTTTTTTTGCCTGTGAAATAGTGCCGTGGGGACAAATGTGTAACAACAGAGGGCAAACCAGGTCACTTGAAAACCAACTCCTGGGGCATGTCTGGATTGTGAATGAGTTCATGACTTGTTAGGAGCTCCCATTCTCCCATTGAGATTATATTTTCTGCCTTAGACGGATCACGGTCACTGAGCCAACAACTGCCTCCAGGCAACGGGGAGAGAATGCTGTGCCCTGAGCAGCACAACACTTAACTTTGCAGGATATTGTACACGGGGTCTGTGTGTGTGTGTGGTGGGGGGGAGTCCTCAATATTACTTACTGACACCACAGAGTGCTCTCAGTTCTCTGCTCCCAGGGAGAGGAGAGTATGAAATGTTTCCTCTCCCTCCCAGCATGAGAATGTATTTTATGGCTATTAATGTTAATTGCTTGCGTTGGGGCTGGCCCAAGGACGCCCAGTGATAGACCAGGATCATGTTAGGTAGTTTACAGACACCAAAAGAAACGATTGCTTATTAAAATAGAGGCTAATTTAGTAGCTAAGGATTTATACTACAGCTCTCTGTGAGCTCCAGGAGGAGTGGGAAACAGTCCAATATGAGAACTGACAAAACCCACATGGCAGACACGTGCTAATCCTGGGGGTTGGTGGGTTTGCATGTTGAACATGAGGGTCATTCCCAACTGGGCCTGCTGAGCCTTGATTTCACATTTGTCTTTACTCAGTCTGGAAAGCTGACCTGGAGAGATTCCCAGGGAGAGGAACTGGAGCTCACTGAGTTCTCCAGCTTATTTTTAAGGTGGCAAATTCTCATGGGGCTGTTATAAAAATGGCCTGACCAAGGGAGGAGAGCACACATCCTCCAAAAGCATGCTCAAAATGATTTACAACTGTAACAGATTGACTAATCTATAACTGATACATTATTTGGAAAGCTTCCTTGAATGTCCAGAACCGAATCTGGAAGGCAAGAGTTGCTCAGAATTACTTAGCACAGGCCTGCCCACATTTGTGAACCATTTATTGTCACTTCACCTGACAACAAAGTAAAGGTGGTCACAAACCCATCTTTGTTTGTGACCTCGTATTCTTTGGCAAATGAAAAAGGATGGTTGCCCTAAAATGGAAAGCTTTACTATGGGTAAAGCTCTCTATTTGTGGTGACAGGTCAGGACAGTGAGGAGGAGGTGGGTCAGACACAACTGGCCACTGCCAGATAAGCCATGGACACACAAAAGCTGTAGGCTAGACAGTAGGCTTAATTAGTACACTAATTAACACCGTTAGCACAATAAGAAAGGGTTATCATAGAAATAATCATTTATCTTAGGGCCCAAATCTGCCATTTGTAGTCTAGTCAAAGCCAAATTTTATTTTCTTCAGGTCCTCACATGAGCTCGTGTTAGACTGATGTGTGCATAACTGCCAATTCTAGGGAACATTACAAAACTCCTAAACCAGCACTACTGTACAAAAAGAAATTAGAATAGAATAGTATAGTTCCAGTTGGAAGGGACCTACAATGATCATGTAATCCAAATTCCTGACCACTTCAGGATTTACCAAAGTTAATACATATTGACCAAAAGTTAAAGTATAAAGAAAACAAACCTCTTTTCCTTGCATGGCCTTTCAGCTGAGAGCTCCCACCCCCTGCAGCTCGGGGTCCTGTCCTTTCTCACGGGGCTGCACGGGTCTCCTCAGGTTTGGGTGACCTCCTCTGAGAACTTGGCTCCCCCAAGCTGGCTCATCTCATGAGCATCAGCAAAGGTAGAGCAGCTTCTGTAGGAGAAATGGAATTCATTTTAATTCCTCTTTCCAGGCCTCCTTTCCACCCTCAGGTTTAAGAACTCAAGCAATCAGAAATATTCAGCTTTTAGTTCTTAGTTCATGCACACTACTGAATATTTGGGTGGTTTCTCTGAGGAAAGCTTACGAAAGCTCTAGAACAACTCAAACAGTCTTATTCGTTGCGCACTCCCCAAAGGATGTCAAATTTAAACTGAAGTCCTGCTTGGAGAGGAAATGAAAACAGAGAGGAAGGGGTTTGGGAGAATCAGAGAGTTTTTAATTAGTTTGTGGTTGAGGCAGTGGAATTACATGCTGTAATACCCCAATGCCTGTACCCACATCATTCTCTCCAGGGTCAGCTCTGGGAATTTGCTGAGTGACAAAAGGAAAAGGTACTGTTATTACTTCCTCCTCCCACATTCTTGTCTCAAATCAGCACAGCACTCTTAAATTCTGCTTTTATCTCTCCCTCTCCTTGGCTTTACAAGAGTTATCCCGAGGCAGAAGTGAAGAGAAATGGCATTTAGGTCATGTACGTATCTCACTTCTGGACTCTGCCATCAGTCTCGTGGCTGCAAGGCCAGGTCGCTTTGTTTTGTTAAGTATTTAATTCAGCAATGACCTACTCTATCTTGTGTATAAGAGAAACCCCCTGGATCACAACATCTGGTTTGTATTATGTCCCCGACAGACACTGAACATCACTCGTCCAGCGCTCGCTGCACAGATGAACAAAGCAGCTGCTGATGCTCTTATTTTCCCCAAATAAAACACGGCATAAATAGTTTTCAGCACTTGCTCTCCAGACATTGCTCTTTCACAGATAATGGGCCAAAGAAACGTATAGTGATGGATGGCAAACTTCCCATCAGCATAATGCCAGGCGTTTAGAAAACTGACTTGACCCAGTTTTTGATTTGTAGAAACAAGAGACATGCAGTTTAGATGCAAAAAAGCCAAACAAACTTCATAAAAAAATGACGTAGCACACATCCTCCTTCCCTGGGATCTAATATTTCTATCTGGCTGTGCACGCTGCTAATTCAAAAGGCTGATATGGTCACAGACAGCCCAGCTTCTAGGATTTACCATTCAAACATACTTGAACTGGCATGAAAAATGCAATAAAATAATTCTTTCAGACAAGTTTAGAGAGAGGTATTCCCAAAAGACAGAATTCTGGCTTCCAGTCACATAAAGCTTACACTTTGTCAATAACACAGTGAAGGAAGGCATGAATGAATTTTATTTCGTTAGACAAGTGACTTGGAATACAGATAAGGCAGGGTGAGCATATAAACCTTTAAATAAATGTTTTAGCACTATCTGGAAGGGAGGAATGCAATTGATTCCAATCTTTTCTGACAGAAAATCAGTTCCTCTAAAGCTCTTGGGGCAGCAAACACTAACTAAAAGCGTCTGTTACTAATAAAATCTTTAAGTGCAACAAAACAAAATGTTGTCATTTGCAACTAATAGGCAACAATTAATGCAAATTATTACTCTGCAGTTTAATTGAAATATTAAGCTGTGATATGAAGTCTTTGTTTTACTATGACTTTAAGAGCCATGTAACTTTGAAGAGGGATCTTTAAAGAGCTCAAATTAAAACCCAGCAGAGAAAGAGCTGACAAAGCCCCAGACAAAACACAGCGCAAACAGCAGCAATAGGAATACAAAATACTCTGTTGCTAAAATGCTGGGGTTTTTCTCTAATGAGAGAATTGCTTGAATTGCTACAAACAGTTAATGGAAAACAGGGATATATCATTACGCCCAACAACATTCTTTGTTCTGCTTTGTGGGTGTTACTTTATACAAAATTGTTTTGTGGGAAATGTTGACCTTTTCTTCCCTCTCTGCCTGTTTAACATGAGGCCTGTGTTACTCTCTGCACTGATACTACACCCTGGAGCAGCAAAATCTGCTGCTGTAATTCTGGTTTTGCTTTTCAAACGCACGTTATGCTTCAGAATGAAGGGGTGCATTTAGTGTTTTAGGAGAGTTGGGTTTGGAAGTCCTACAAGAGAAACCCACTGAAAGTGGCAATTCCCTGTACATTATAAATCTAACTCAAAGCAGTATATCGAGTGCAGTTTTATTTGCAAAACCACAGGTTGTTAAAATTCACAAATCAACCCCAGCATTATTATCGTGGGGGCCCCAGGATGAATGGGGTTGCTAGAAAAAGGACTCGTGCTCAGTCACAACCTGAATTTCAAATAAAATGGTACTTCTTTCAAGCTGCCTCTCTCACATCAGTTCAAAACAGTCACTATATTTTCAGTATTAAGTGTTTTTTTCCTAATGCCTCCCATAATGGAAGCAAAAATGGTGGAATAGAGAAAAAATAGTCTGGTGTTTGATCAAAGTATATTCAGTGGCTGCATTAATACTTTTAGCTTAAAATATGTAGCATTAATATTACAATAATAATCTGTTTATTAGTTGGTAGAGAACACAATGGATTGGATTTGCTTTCAGGTTACTATTTATTGAAGTAGACACTTTCGGACAACTTCAGGGACATGTACTTGCAGTTGTCATTATCTAATAAAGAGCATTCATGGTCTGTTTCCACACCTCCCCAGCCCACAAAATCACAGAATTTCAGGATCCTAACTTCTGCCTTCCCACCTTAATTGTTCTCTTTGTTTTTATAGATAACTATTCAACCTTTTGACTTCGGTGTGAACAAGCTGTGGCATCATACAAATGAAGGATACAAGTGGTAAGTTTAATATTTAGAAACAGAAAATTGTATTTCTGTCTTCATATTTCTGCAGTGAGAGAGGCAACAGAACCTATTTCCCTTTCTCATTACAAACCCAAACGTCCAGCACACCGGGTAGCTATTTCTTAAGGGGCTGTTTTTCAGTTTTGCCAAAGAAAGCATTCAGCAACTGCATGGAAAAAATAAATCAAGTATTAAACAATGGCCAACATTTTACTTACAGTTTATGGATGAGTCTATATGGTAATCTACACTTCTGCACTGTTGAACCCAAAATAATTGCATAAAATCTCCAGGGCTCGAGACTCATCTCAGAAACCTCAAAGAAATACATCCTAGAACCCTTAACACCAGCAAAAGGGTGGAATAAGATCCTTCTGCAATCTCCTCTCTGCATTGCTTATTTCTGGCAACAGGCACCATGTGGATACATGTTTTAAAAAATTTCTGGTTTTGAATCACATTCTGCAGTGAGATGCCCTGATAGTTAAGTCTATTAAAGAAACAGCCTTGTACTTAGGAAGCATTTTTAATCATTAATTTTAACATTCCAGCAACATGAACCAAATTCCCTGCCTTGCGATGGAGTACTTCACACTGAAGTTTTGAAAATGTTTGTAGATAATTTATTTCATGCTTTCTGCTTTTATGGAAATCTTTCAACAGTTCCTCTTGATTTCAAATAGAAAGAGGTGCCAAACTTTGGTAAATCTAGTTTTCATCCAGCTCTAATGACTGCAGATCTCATCAATGGTGGGGGGGTGGGGGTGAGGGTGTTTATACAAAAGCTGCTCAACTGACTAATGATTCTATAGGCAGTGCTGACACTATAAATCTTAAAAACCTCTCACCTTCTAGTAAATTGCTTAATTAATGAGAACTTACTGAAGCTGATTGACATACCATGGAAAACTGGTCTGACTTTCTCCATGTCTCAGCCCATATAACTCTTTTGAAGGGCTACATAAACAGTGTGGAAACCTGCCCTGCAGTAAAGGAGGGAGATGAGGAAGACTTTGCCTTCTCTTCTTCTGCTGGAGGCATCTTCCTCAACTTGCTGTACCATCTCTTTCATTCCACAGCCCCTGATTTCCTGTCCTCCTCCTGTTCTGCTGAACTCCTTTTCCAGCCAGGAAGCTTGTGATAGTGATATTTCCAAATACAGCTAGTTGAAAATATTAAATGAATGCAAATCAATCGTTTGTGTACACACAGTGGGAGGAATCTGGTTTTGATCAACAAAAGCTTTTTTCAGAATATTAAGTCTTGAGATATTTCTGCTGACTTCTTAAAACAAAGTGTGTGGTGAGGGATTTTTATTAATTGGGGGTTTTTTTTACTGGCTGTATCAAATAATAAGGCAAAGCACCATTAAGATTTCCCAGATGCACCCAGTTGTGCATGTTCTCCTAACAACTAACCCAAACTGTTAAATTTCTTGTCAACAGCAGGCAATGATTTACATGGATGACCCTGACTTGCTGCACCTGTAAGTCTTTAAATGGTTACACTTTCAGCCGCAACAGCTTCCAGGAGTAAGTAATCAATCTTCAACATGCTGTTTCACAGAAATAACCGGGTGATTTTAAAGGTGTGTTTTCCCCATTGTGAAAACACCAGGCTACTGCCAAATCTTTGTCACTCCTGTCTGCCTTTGTGAAGCCAGTGGGATGGACAACTGAGGTCTGTGAGAAGATCCCTTTGTGTCCCAGTAAGTCGTGGAACTGCACTAAGTAAAGGCCCAATGGCACTGGGAGGAAGGATTCCCAGAACACAAGCCTGAAAATATTATGTTCCCATTACCAGGCAGATGGATGGTGATGATTTTGCTGTGGAATCCCCACTGACATCCCTCTAGTGCCTAAAATACTGGGCTGGTACCAGCGTCACATGGAGCACTCACAGCACACTCTGCTGCTGCTGCTGCTGCTCCCGCTCCCTGCGGAGCAGATGGGGCTCAGGCTGAACCCCATCCTCTTCCTGAGGGCAGCAGCACTCTGAACCACTCTTCTCAGGGGCTGCCAGTGAGAGGACCAGGGGCAACGGGCACAGCCTGGAACATGGGAAGTTCCACTCAAATATGAGGAAGAACTTCTTTATGGAGAGGGTGGCAGAGCCCTGGAACAGGCTGTCCAGGGAGGGTGTGGAGTTCCCTTTTCTGGAGATTTTCAAGACTCACCTGGCTGCTCCTGAGTGAGGTGCTCTGGGCAGCCCTGCTTTGGCCGGGGAGTTGGTCTAGATGATCTCTAGAGGTCCCTTCCAACTCTGACAAATCCACAAATCCATGAATTCATCCTTCTTCAACTTCCAACACAGAGAGGGAAGTAAATCCATGTGCAATTTCTCCATGTATAGAACTACACCTCGTGTCCCTCTGACACAGCCCTGGGCCAATAAATGGTGTTACACAACCTGTACTGTTCTCAGCACAGTGTAAATCAGTTGTACCTGGAGGGGAAGTTCTTCTCTTCCTTGTGGGTGCCCAGCAGAGCTGTGGCTGGCACACACATCCAGTCTGTGCTGGCCTCCTCCTCTCTCTGCTGCCATGGCTCTTCCATCCCTGCTTTCCTAGGCAGGTGGACCCATTTACTGCCGTTCTGCTCATTTGAGAAGGAAAAAGGCAAATTAACATGATATAAAGAGAGAAAAGCAAGGAAAAGAAAGTTTACTGTGTGATCTTAGGAAAACTGGGTGCTGTGCTCTCCACTCTCTTCCCTCTCTGCAGCACCCCTTCCCCATGGTATGGTCCATCCTGAAGGATGTCCTCCTAGAGAAATACCACTCGCTGTACAGCTGGGGAGGAGTCAGGGGTTTAGCATTTGGAATGAACGAGGGGAGCCAATTTCTATTCCCGACTCTGGCACTGACCAGAGTTCATTTTCCTGTGTTCCCAAACTATAAAACCCAAAGTTTCTACCCATTCTCTTTTTTAACAGTATCAGCCCTTGGTAGGAAGCAGTTACTGCAATCACATTCTCAAATGTTGCTAAGAGTATGAAAACCAACGTAGGAAACCTAGAGCACTGCATTATGGGTCAAACACAACTTTAATTGGAATATTTTGTTGTAATTTGCTTTGCTTGTCTTTTCTTTCACGTATAATAAGAAATTGAAACAATCCAGCAGAATCAAAGCAATGAATACAGCATAACTTTAAATCCTGATTAGATTTTTCTTTTATGGAGGGTGCGTGTGAGGATGGAAACACATAAATCACAGGAACCGGTGAACACACTCGAGACACTACATGCTACATCAGCGAGGCCTCATTGATTTCTACTCTTAAATCCAGCATCCACCCAAGGACCAGAGAAATGTCAAACCTGACGTTGCTGCACCTTGTTCTACTTGTTGCAAAGTCCTACATCAGAGTGTAAGTGTGATTCTGAATTTCTCATTACCGATTCTGAAAAAGGAATTACATCTGTTAAGAATGAAAGTTTCCTGCACCTTGGGAGCATTTCTGTTTGGTTTGTATTTGTCTTCTCATAAGTAACTCTAAGAACTGAAGGAGGAGCTTAAATTGATATTAAATGCAACTTTATGTAGAGCCATTTTAAAATTAAAATAATATTAACAAAAGCCTATCAGCATTGATTGAATTGATTGAACCAGGGGTCGGGACATCCCAAGTGGAAAAAAAAGCATTAATAAAATCTCTGACAGAAGTTTTTCTAAACAAATGAGGATACAGACAAGAAATCTCTGATGGTTTCCACACCATGGGATTCATTTTTCCTGGTCAGCTGGTAACCCATTCAACTACCCCCCTTCACCACATCCATAACATTAACAAATAGAATGAAATCTTGTTTTCAAAGCCATGCATACTGGCTGATACCAGAATAGTAATAGTTTTACAGCAAAGACTAAGCTATTAGCATGCAGCTATTTTTAATTACAGAAGAAAGTTGATGGGATGCTAGCACAACATTTGACAGGGCTTTGAGGACACCACTCTGCAACTACAACACTGCTCTGGCCAAGGACAGGATACAGTGTGATTAAAATTAAAGCCTCAAAACACAGAACCTGTATCTGTTACCACAGGAACAAAACGCTTGCAAGTTGAGGATGTTTTGTAAGAAGTCATAATTTTTGTTTACTGCCTCTGTTAAATTATTTAGGGAACCTCTGCATAATTTATTTCTTTCAACAAGATATTTCCATGCCTTGATGTTGTTGGTTTTTGTGAAACAACCTGTATTCAAAACTAAAATTTTAGCACAGGTAGCTTTAAATGCGACTCTGTGGATTTGAGGATTTTGTTTCTTTGGTTTTTTAAACAAAAAAACCTTCCAATATCTTCGAACGTAATTTGGCAGAAACCAATACTAAGCAGCAGCAATACTCTGAGCAGGTAGTGTTGCTTGTTTTTCATAACCTGTTTTATTTTAACTACTTACCTTTTAAAAACCAGATCTGGCAGCTCCCAAGGCTTCAGAGAGCAGAGAGCATACAGAATTTCCCTAAATCCATTTCTGCATTTCTTATAAGGGAGCATTAATGTTCCAGTGTTAGACACGGGCACCAGTCCTAGAATCAAACCATTTCCCAGTCCTGCCTGGTCCTCAGCTCAGGTGAATAGAGGTTTTCTCCTTCCCCAATTACATCATAGAAACCCACACATTTCCTTTAAAATAGTGTATTTTGCTTCTTACCTCCAGTTCAAGATGGTAATATGTTCTTCGTCACAGATGAGCTGACTGCTTTACTGCACAGCCAGCAATTAGAGCTGGTTATAACTCACTGCCAGTTTACCTAGAATGAAATGAAATTGTCATTAAACTGCAAGACGAAGGCAACTAGCCAACTTGTGAGTGTTTGGCTTTTTTTTTTAAACTGAGCAGATCCAATTTCAGATTTCTTCAAAATTCAACCCTTAATATTCTCTCCACGGGAGTAAACTATCATCCCTCCTAAATACGCTGTTCTCCTTCATAAATCCTGCATGAAAATGACCTCTCTGTCCCTATCACCTGCTACTGGCCCAGTGATCAGAGTTTAAAACTGAATTCTACTGAGTGGATTAAAGGGCAGTTCCCTTTTGGGCACCATATCCCATACACAAATACTTCCTGAGCCAGTTCTAAGAGCTAATTCAGCTGAAGCTGTTGTCACTTCAGCCACACAGAGCACGCAGGAGGGTACAGCCAGACAAGAGCAGCCTGCATTTAGATCAGCTTAACCTCTAACAGGATTATATCTGAGAGTCAAAAGGCACAAACTGGTGCATTTTGGTCCTACAAACTGGTAGGACTTAAAAAAGAGGACGACAGTGGACTGTGTGCAATTCTGGGAGTGACTTTACCATGCCCCCTTTTCTGCATGGGAGGGTGTCCCATCTCTGTCACTTCTTTGTCAGGGCTTGGGAATTACTGAATTTCACTAAATTTCACTGAATTTTTAGAGTTGGAAGGGACTGTAGAGATCATCTAGTCCAACTCCCCTTCCAAAGCAGGGTTGCCCAGAGCCAGAGCAAGTCACTCAGGG
>BJBW01013758.1:973-12124 GCA_004320125.1 Scolopax mira | reverse complement strand
CGCAGCACCGATGCCCCCCCCCTCTGCACCCCACAGATCCCCCGCACCCGCACCTGCAGCCCCCCCGCACCCCCATCGCCCCCCCCACTCACCCAGCGCCGCCCCGGGGGGGCATGACCGGGGGGGGCTGCAGCGGGGAGGGGTGGGGGGGGCTGCACCGTCACCGGCCCCGCACCCGGAACCGCTCCCGCAGCGGGAACCGCACCGGCGGGGGGGGCGGGGCGGGGAGGAGGGGCGGGAGGGGGAGCCGTCCCGCACCGCCCACCCCCCCTCCCCCCACGGGGCCGCGGCAAACGCGGGGGGGGCGCCGCGGCAAACGCGGGGGGGGCACCGCA
This sequence comes from Scolopax mira, assembly GCA_004320125.1. Classification (NCBI taxonomy): domain Eukaryota; kingdom Metazoa; phylum Chordata; class Aves; order Charadriiformes; family Scolopacidae; genus Scolopax; species Scolopax mira. Next base: position 11,789 of record BJBW01013758.1, on the reverse strand, counting down.
ACCACCCCCCCGCAGCCGGCGGGTACCCCTGCCCCACGGCATCCCCTGCCCCACAGATTCCTCTGCCCCACGGCACCCCCTGCCCCACGGCACTGCAGAGGTTAACCAGTGCTCCCAGTGGCCCCACTGGTGCCACCCCTGCACCCCACACACGCTGGTGCCCGCACCACACACGCACAGACACACACACGCATGTGCTCACTCTCCCCACGCGTGTGCACACGCGTCATGCACACCCTGGGGGCACACACTTGTGTGAGAGACACCCCCCATCTGCGTGTGCACACGTCACCGACACCCCTGAGTGTGCACACCTGTGAGCACACATGTGTCTGCCCAAACACGCGTGTGCAAGCCCCTGGCTTGTGCACACACACCCACATGCACGGGGGGTGGACACGCATGAACACATGTGTGCACACACTCCACAGGCAGTGCATGCACACACGTGTGCACAGGGATGTGCACACACACACACTGTGGGCAGCACATGCAGAGCACACACACACACGTGTGCACACATAGGTGCACATACACTGCAGATGGCACATACAGGGCACACACACACGTGTGCACACCCGCTGGTGCACACACACGTCAGGCAGCACACACACACGTGTGCACACGAATGTGCACACACACACTGCAGGTGGCACATACAGGGCACACACACACCAGGCAGCACACACAAACACATGTGCACACGTATGTGCACACACTCTGCAGGCAGTACTTGCAGGACACACACGTGTGCACAGACACACACACGTGTGCACACATAGGTGCACAGAGACACACACACACACCCCCACTGGTGCACACCCACGCCAGGCCACGCACACACACGTGTGCACACACCCCCCCCAGTGCACACGCCTTGCACGTGGCACACGCCAAGCGCACACACACACCCCCAAGCCCCCCCAGACACACTGTGCCCCCCCCCCCCGTCACACCTGCACAACTCCTTGTGCCTCCCAGTGCCTCCCAGTGCCACATCCGGCTGCCGGCACAGCCCAGCCCCCCCCCCCCCCATCCCCCCCCGCGGTTCCCGGGGTCCCAACCGCGCTGCGTGACTCCGGCGAGGCCTGGCCTCCGGGGGGGGACCCCCGCGCCCCCCGGCGCCCGCCCCCCCCCCCCGTCCCCCCCGCGCTTGGCACGGGACAGCCCGGACAAAGGGCCCCTTTCAGCCCCGCGGGGACAAAGGTCCAGCTCCCAGCCGCTCACCAGTAAACCACCAGTAGCTCCCAGTTCCGCCCTGCGGCTCGCCAGGAACTCCCCAGTGCCCCCCCCCCCCCCAGCCACTCCACCAGTAAGACACCAGGAACTACCAGTTCCTCCCTCGTGGCAAACCAGGAACTCCCAGTGCCCGCCAGGAACCCCCAATACTCACGAGGAACCCCCAGTGAGCTTCCAGTAACCCCCCGCCACTCCCAGTGACTCCACCAGTAAGGCACCAGTAGCTCCCAGTTCCTCCCCGTGCCTTCCTACTAAGTCCCAGTGATCACCAGCAGATCTCAGCCCCTCCCAGTGCCCCCCAGTAACCCCAACAGCACCCCCCCTCCCCCAAGTAGCTCCCAGTTCCACCCCAGTAACCCCCCCGTGCCCCCACCAGTAAGACACCAGTAGCTCCCAGTTCCTCCCTGAGGCTCAGCAGGAACTCCCAGTGATCACCAGTAAATCCCAGTCCCTCCCAGTGCCGCCCCGAAGGTTAGGTCGTCGCCGCCGCCCCCCCCCCCCCCCCCCCCCCCCCCCCCCAATACTCCAATTTTATTCCAAATCTTTGTTTTTATTGCACTGGTGACCCCAAAATCCTCCTGACCCCCCCTCCATCCTCCTGTCCCAACCCCCTGACCCCCCCAGACCCTAGGGCAGGTTGGGGGGGGACCCCAGCACCCCAAGGAAGGGGTCCCCCAAAGGCCGCCCCCCCCAGGCAAGGCTGTTGCTGGGGATGGGGGGGTTCCCAGGTTGGGGGTCAAGGGGAGGATTCAGGGGGGGTCCCAAAGGAGGGGGGGCACTCAGGGGGGGTCCTGGAAGAGGGGGGTTCAGGAATTCTGGCTCAGGGGGGGTCCCAGAGGAGGGGTGTGAGGTACTGGGGGTACACCTGGGTGTTGGGGTTCCGGGGGTTCACACCACGCTGTGGGGGGCTCCAACTGGGAACGGGGTGCCCCGACTGGGAAACCCCAATGGGAAATGGGGTGATCCAACTGTGAAGGCTCAGTGGGAAATGGGGCACCTTAATGGGGAATATTGGGCCCCAATTGGGAATGGGGTGCCCCAGTGGGAAATGGGGTGCCCGGATCAGCAATGGGGTGCCCCAATGGGGAACGGGGGTCCCCAACGGGTGATGCCATGGCTGGGTGGGCAATGGGGTCCCAGTTGGGCAAGGGGGGTCTGAGGGGGTGTACCTGAAGATCTATGGGGGGGGTATTTGGGGGTCTCAGGGATACCTGGGTGGTACATGGGAGGGTACCCAGGGTTCTGGGGGTGGTACCTGGGGGGGCGGCCAGGGGCTCCCCCAGCAGTGGGGCGGTGGGGGGGGGCACATCTGGTGAGGGGAACACGTCTCCTGGGGGGGGCTGGGGCTGTGCCCGGCAGGGGGTCACCTCCGGGGGGGTGAGGGCTGTGCCCGGTGGGGGGTCTCATCCAGCGGGGGGGGGTGTCTCCCCCCCTTCCCACCCCCCAGGAAGGGGTAGTGGGGGGTGAGGTGCAGCTCCGTGTGGGGACTCTGCAGCGCGGGGGGGAGGAAAAGAAGGAACCAGGGGTTGGAGGGTTTGGGGGGGGGGGGGGGGGGGGGGGTGTGTCCCGCTTCCCCCCCCGCCCCTCGCCCGCGTCCCCGCTCACCTGCGAGCTCCTGGAAGCCCCCGACAGCACCCGCGCCCCCCGGTTCTCGGAGGACCCGCAGTTCCTCGGAGCTGTCGGGTGGGGGCGCCCCCCTCCTCCAGAGCCCCCCACCTTGGGAAGGAAGAGTGGGGGGAATACACCACAGATCGACACCCCCCCGCCCCACATGTGACCCCCAAACCCCACGTTCCCCCTCCCCGGCCCGGGACCCCCAGCACCCCCGGAGTTGTGGGGCGGGACCACCCCTTCTGAGTCAGAGCCCCCGCCTCCCCGCTCCGAGCCCCCCCAGCCCCACGGCCATGGGGAAGGAGCCCCCCCAGCCCCGGGACAGGCCCCACGCAGCCCCCCAGCCCCACCCCCCCGGCGTAGGCCCCCCCCCCCGCCCGCCGTGGGGCAGGACCCCCCACGCACCAGCCGCCCCTCGGCTGCGCCCCGGGCGGGAAACGAAACCGAAAGTGGCCGGGAAGGGGAAGGGGAGGGGGCGGAGCTTATATGGAGCGGGACTCATTGGGGGCGGGGCATTCGCTCGACCCCGAGCGAGACCCTGGGGACTCAGGGCAGCCAGGCCCCGCCCCTCCCCTCGGGTCCCGCCCCTCCCCGCAGGCCCCGCCCCAGCGCGGCGGACGGGGGGCGGAACCAAACAGCCACTGCCCCGCCGCTCGGCCCCGCCCTTTCCCTCAGTCCCCGCCCAATGAGGGCGGAGCGCCGCCGCAACTCCCCGCCCCCTCCCCCCGAGCCGGCCGTACCCCGCCCCTCCCCAAACCCCGCCTCCGCACGAAGCCCCGCCCCGCCCTGAGGCCCCGCCCACCGCGGAGGGGAGCGGAGGCAGCGCTGCCGCACGGTGAGCGGGGGGGGGCACACACCGGGAGGGGGGGGCTCGGTGCATCGGAGGGGGGGGGGGTGTCACGGTGGAGGGGGGGGGCACAGGGGAGGCCCCCGAGCGCCGTTCTGCCCCCGCCCCGCTCTGCCGCATTCCGCAGCGGGGGGGGCACGGCGGGGGGGGGGGTGTAACGGAGAGGGCCCCGGTCGGGCCGGGCCGGGCCGGGCCGCAGTGCGGGATCCTGCTGCGGGGGGTCCCGGCGGGGCCCCCCCCGGTCCGTGTGTGTGTGCGTGACCCCCCCGCCGGGGGGATTAAGGCTGTTGCTGCCGTAAATAGGCCGCGCAGGGGCTTTACCGGCAAAAGCGGCTTAACGAGGGCGGGGGGGGGAACCGGCGGGGGGGGGACACACAGCAACCCCCCGCCCCCCCACCCCAACCTTGTGGGGAGACACCTCCCCCCGGGCCCTTCCCCCCGGGGGTCCCTGCCCTTCCCGGGGTGGAGAGGGGGCAGCCGCGGTGCTGCATGGCCGAGCCCCCCCCCGCCACCTCCCCAGCCCCCCCGGCACCGGGCCACAGCATCACGCGGGCCACGAGCCACCGGCCAGCGGGGTGTCACGGGACACCGGGCTTTCACTGGCCACGAGGGCTGTCACTAGCCATGGGAGCTCTCACTGGCCAGGGGGGCTGTCACTGGCCATGGGGGGCTGTCACTGGCCAGGGGGGCTCTCATGGCCATGGGGGCTGTCACTAGCCATGGGGGGCTGTCACTGGCTAGGGGAGCTGTGCCAGTGGCCAGGGGGGCTCTCAATGGTCAGGGGGGGCTGTCACTGGCCACAGGGGGCTGTCAGCAGCTGGGGGGGCCTGTCACTAGCCAGCAGGGTAGTCATCAGGCAGGCAAGCTGTCACTAGCTAAGCGGGCTGTCACTGGCCTGGGAGGGGGCTGTCACTGGCAAGGGGGATGTCAGTGGCCAGGGGGGCTGTGCCAGTGGCCAGGGAAGGCTGTCACTGGCCCAGCAAGCTGTGACTGGCCAGAGGGGCTGCGCCAGTTGCCAGTGGTGGCTGTCACTGGCCAGGGGGGGTCTGTAACTGGTGGCCAGGAGGGCTGTCACTGGCCACGGACGGGGGGTTGTCACTGGCGAGGAGGGAGCTGTCAGTGGCCCAGTGAGCTGTCACTGGTCAAGGGAGCTGTGTTGGTGGCCAGGGGGCTGTCACCAGCCAGGGGAGGCTGTCACTGGCTGGGGGGGGGTCTGTCAGTGGCCCAGCAAGCTGTCACTGGCCAGGGGGGCTGTCACCCGGGCTGTCCCTGGCCCGTCCCCAGCGCTGGCCCGGGCTGCTGGTGGCCCGGTGCCCGGTGACCCCGGTTCCCGGCTGCGGCACCGGCTGCGGGGCGGCCCGCCATGCCGCAGGCCCGATGGCCGCCAACCCTGCGGGCCTGGCCCCGCCGCCGCGCCGGCCGCCACCGCCCCTCACTGGGGGTCCCGGGGGGACGCTGGGGGTCCCGGTGCCCGGGGGTGGGGGGGAGAACGAGACACACACACGGAGGAGGCCGCGGACGGGCCCCGCCGCCATGGCCCGGGCCGGGGCAGCCGCGGGGGGTCGCCATGGCAACGGCCCTGCTGCCGGGCGCCATCTTGTGCGGAGCCGGGGGGGCCGGGCCCACAGGTGTGGGGCGAGAGACAGAGGGAGACCCCAAGTGTGGGATGATGGAGGGGGGACACAGGACACTCCCACTGTGGAGTGAAGGGAGGGGGAGGACATCCCCAAGTGTGGGGTTGTTGGATGGGGGTACCCCCAAATGTGGGATGAAGGGGGGTAACGACCCCCGAGTGTGGGCTGATGCAGGGGGGGACACACCCCTAAGTGTGGGATGATGGGGGGGGACGACCCCCAAGTGTGGTAATGGAGGGGGAAGACCACCAAGTGTGGGGTGATGGGGAGGACGACCCCCAAATGTGGGGTGATGGAGGGGAGGGGAACCCACAGGACTGCCGGGGGGGAGAGGGGGGAGAGGAATTATGGCCAAGGGGGAGCAATGGCTGGGGGGGGGTGGGAATTATGGCCGGGGGGGGGGTGATGGCCGCCATCTCTGACCCCCCCTCTCTGCTCCCCACAGCTGAGCGCCGCAGCCAGCCCGGGGCTGGGGGGCTGCCATGTCCCACGAGAAGAGCTTCCTGGTGACGGGGGCCGAGGGCTTCCCGGGGCCACAGCCCACGGCCCCCCCTGCCTATGCCCAGGCCCCCTACCCACCCCCGGCCCCCTATCCCCAGCCCCACTTCGCCCCTGGGCCCTACAACCAGCCGGGGGGCTACCCGCAGGGGCCGGGGCCGTACCCCCCCGCCGGGCCGTACCCCCCTCCGGGGCCGTACCCCCCTGTCGGGCCCTACCCCCCTGGGCCGTACCCCCCCCCGGGGCCGTACCCCCAGGGTCCCTATGGCCAGCCCCCCTACGCCCAGCCCCAGCCCATGGTCCCCGGAGACCAGGACTGTAAGTGAAGGGGGGGGGGGGACACGGGGAGGGGGGCGCTGGGATGGGAGGGGGGCATTGGGGTGAGGGGGTCTGTCTCGGGGGGGGAGACATGGGGGGGAGACATGGGGGGGCTCTGTGCTGGGGGGGGGTAGGTGTTGGCCCCTGGGGGAAGGAGGGAAAAATGGAGGGGCTCCATCCCAGGGAATGGGGGGGGGAGAATGGGGAGGGGGGGGGGAAGAGGGGAAGGGGGCTCCCCTCCATCCTTGGGGGGGGGGGGAAAAGGTCTGTGAGGGTGACTCTATCCTGGGGGGATACTCTGTCCTGGGGGGGCCCCAGGGGGGAGACTCCATCCCAGGGGGGAGGCTCTATCTGGGTGGGGGGGAATCCATCCTGAGGGGGGGACACGGGGTGCTCCAGGGAAGTGGTCCTGCCCCACAACTTCCCCCCCCCACCCCAGGGCCTGCCTTCCCCCGTGGGGGGGTCACCCAGAGGAAGGTGCCGGAATGGGGGGTACAAAAGGGCTCCCCCCTCCCATGGGACCCCCTCCAGCCCCAGAACCGGACCCCTCAGGGCAGGGATGGGGGGGGGTGTCTCTATGTGTGATTCTGGCAGCCCCCCCCGACCCCTCTCTTCACCTGTGTCCCCCCCCTGCAGCCCCCCTGCACAGCACCTACCACGAGGACGGACCCCCCTCCTACTATGACAACCAGGACTTCCCCACCGCCCACTGGGACGACAAGAGCGTGCGACAGGCCTTCATCCGCAAGGTGGGGGGCCACAAAGAGAGGGGGAAGGGGGGGGGAACCACAGAGGAGACCCTGACCCCTCCCTTCTTCCCCCCCCCACCCCCCAAAAAATAGGTGTTCCTGGTGCTGAGCCTGCAGCTGAGCGTCACCTTCGCCTTCGTCGCCATCTTCACCTTCCTCAAAGGCGTCAAGGGCTTCGTGCAGCGCAACGTCTGGACCTACTACGTCTCCTACGCCGTCTTCTTCATCTCCCTCATCGTCCTCAGCTGCTGCGGGGACTTCCGGCGCAAGCACCCCTGGAACCTGGTGGCCCTGGTAAAGGGACAGCACCCCCCTCCCTCCCCTTGACCCCCCCCCAACACAGGTTTTGGGGGGATGAAGTTGGAGGTGGCTGAGGATCTGGCCTCAAAACGAAGGGTGTTGGGGAGTGGTGGCACCAGGATGTGCTGCTGGTGACAAAGTTGGGGGGGTGGAGATGCCCTGGGGACACCCCCACCTGGGGACACCCCCACCTGGGGACACCCCCACCCAGGGACACCCCCCAGAGTGGGTTTTGGGGGGACAAACTTCAAGCTGGCTGAAGATCTGGCCCCAAAACGAAGGTTGTTGGGGAGTGGTGGCACCAGGACATGGTGCTGGTGACAAAGTGGGGGTGTGTGTGGGGGTGTCAGACGAATTGGGGTGAGGCAGCGGTGACGGGGTGTCTCTCTGTGACCCCCCCAGTCCATCCTGACCGTCAGCCTGTCCTACATGGTGGGGATGATCGCCAGCTTCTACAACACCAACGCCGTCATCATGGCCGTGGGCATCACCGTCCTCGTCTGCTTCACCGTCGTCATCTTCTCCCTCCAGGTCAGCAGCGCCCGGGGGGGGGAAAAGGGGGGGGTCAGGAGGATGGGGGACCCCCCACGGCTCTCTGCTGGGGCTGGGGGCTTCAAATTGGGAATACGATCCCCCCAACTCCCTGCTGGTGGGCTTCAAACTGGGAGTATGACCCCCCCCAGCTCCCTGCTGGGACTGGGGGGGTCTCTGAACTGGTGTAGGACCCCCCCACCCCATCTCACTCTACCCCCCCCGCCCCCCCAGACCAAGTACGACTTCACCTCCTGCCGGGGGGTGCTGATCATCTGCCTGGTGGTCCTCATCGTCTTCTCCATCCTCTGCATCTTCATCCGGAACCGCATCATGGACATCATCTACGCCTCCCTGGGGGCCCTGCTCTTCACCTGCGTGAGTCCTGGGGGGGCCAGACCCCCCGCAGCCCCTTCCCCGGGAGGGGGGACAAGCCATTGGGGGAACGGGGGGGGCACTGAGCCATCGCCGGGGGGCAGCAAGTCATTGGTGGGGGTTTCAGGCTGTGGGATGAGGGGTGAGGGAACATCTCGTGGGGTGGCTTCTCGGTTGTGTGGGTGCTGCTGCCCCCCCCCCCAGTGAGGTGGGTGGAGAACGGCTGGATGGTGGAGCTCAGAGGGTTGGGACCAGCAGCCCAGGGTCCAGTTGGAGGCCCGTGGCTACTGGTGGTCCCCAGGGGTCAGTACTGGGTCCTCTTCAGCATCTTCATTGACGAGCTGGGTGGGGGGACACCAAGGTGACACCCCAGAGGGTGGTGCCACCACCCATCGAGATGGACAGGCTGGAGAGGAACCTTGTGGGGTTCAACCAGGGCACGTCCCCCAAGGAGGAACCACCCCATGGACCAGTGGAGGTTTGGGGGTGACCTGCTGGGGGGCAGCTCTGAGAGGGGGATGTGGGAGTCCTGGGGGACACCAAGTTGCCCATGACCCTGGTGGCCAAGAAGGCCAATGGTCTCCTGGTGGTGGCCAGCAGGTGGAGGGAGGTTCATCCCACAGCTGGAGCACTGGGACCAGTTCCAGAAGGACTGGGATGTGCTGGGAGAGTCCAGGGGGGGGCTGTGAGGATGATGAGGGGCTGGAGCATCTCTCGGCTGAAGGACCTGGGGCTGTTCAGCTGGAGAAGAGCAGACCCAAGAGGGTCTCATCAACATGTAAAGGGTGGGGGGCAAGAGGATGGGGTCAGACTCTTCCCAGTGGTGCCCGGGGACAGGACAAGAGGCAACTGGGACAAACTGGGACACAGGAAATTCCAAAAAGTCAGGGAAAAAGGTCTTTGCTGTGAAGGTGCCAGCGAGGGTGTGGAGTCTCCTTCTCTGGAGACTTTCAAACCCCACGGGGAGGCACCCAACCCGCTCGGGGCGACCTTGCTCTGTCAGGGGGTGGGATTGGGTGGTGTCTAGGGGTCCATCCCCCCCCCGACACCCCGCTGCTGTGTGTGTCCCCCCAGTTCCTGGCGGTGGACACGCAGATGATCCTGGGGAACAAGCAGCTGGCGCTCAGCCCCGAGGAGTACATCTTCGCCGCCCTCAACCTCTACACCGACATCATCAACATCTTCCTCTACATCCTGGCCATCATCGGGCGGGCCAAGGAGTAGCCTCCGGGGGGGGGTACGTGTGTGTGGGGGGTGGTGTGTGTCCCCCTCTCCTCCTCCTCCTCCTCCTCCTCACCGCTCTGTCCCCCCCCATACTCCCCCCCCCCATCTCCCCCAGCACACGCCTCTCCTGGTTCCTGCCCCGGCCCCCCATTTCGTTTGGTGTCACCACACATTCTCCCCCCTCCCCATCAACATTCCCCCCCTCCTCATCAACAGCCTCCCCCTCCTCATCAACAGCCCCCCCCTCCCCATCAACAGCCCCCCCCCCTCCCCATCAACAGCCCCCCCCTCCCTTCCTTTAGCGTTTCTATCACACACACCCCCACACACACGGCTCCTGTGGGGGCTCACCGGCCCCCGGGGGGGGCACAAAGTGTGTGTGTGGGGTGACAGCTCTGTCCCCTCATCCGGAGGTGGGTGCAAGCCCCCTACCCCCACCCCAGCACCCCCCCTAAGCCCCCCCGCTGTGAATATGGCCGTGTGTGTGTCCCCCCCTTGCGTTGAACGAGGACTGGAAGCACTTTGCCCCCCGCCCGCGGTGGAGCTCCCCCCCCCACACTCCATCCCGCCCCCTCCTGGGGTCCCTGCACCGGGCACTCTTAGAGGGTCCTTGGGGGACCCCTGTGTCCCCCCCCGGGGCCTGAGCCGCCGTCCCTGCCCCGGCAGCGGGGGGGTCCCAGTCCCAGCCCCCCCCTGCCCCGTCCTGTGGCTCCCGCTGTCAATAAACCCCCATCTAGTTCAGCCCGGCCTCCGCCTCTGATTGTCACCCCCCACCCGCACGGGGGCTACTGGCCACGGGGCTACTGCCCCCCCGCCATCCTGCTCCCTGGGGACACTACAGGGACGGGGTTTGTCCCACGTCACCCCTCTCCTCCCTGTCCCCGGGGCGCACTGTGCCACACTCGGGCTCCGTCACTGGTGGCACTTGGTCACTGGTGGCACTGGGGGTCGGTCACTGGTGGCACCTGGGTTGGTCACCAGAGGCACTTGGGACCTGTCACCGGTGGCACTCAGGGTCAATAACTGGTGGCACTTGGAACTGGTCACTGGTGGCACTTGGTTTTGGCCACGGTGGCACTTGGGGTCGGTCACTGGTGGCACTGGGAGTCAGTCACTGGTGATACTTGGTCGCTGGTGGCACTTGGTCACTGGTGGCACCTGGGTTGGTCACCAGAGGCACTTGGGACCCGTCACCGGTGGCACTCAGGGTCAATAACTGGTGACACTCGGGACCAGCCACCAGTGGCACTTGGGGTCAGTAACTGGTGGCCCTGGGGGTGGGTCACTGGTGGCACTCGGGATCAATCACTGGTGGGATTCGGGGTTGGTCACTGGTGGCACTTGGAACACTTGGTGTTGGCCACCAGGGGCACCTGGGGTTGGTCACCAGTGGCACTCAGGACTGGTCACTGGTGACACTTGGGTTGGTCACTGGTGGCACTGGGGGCCTGTCACTGGTGGCCCTGGGTGTTGGTCACCGGTGACACTCA
>BJBW01013757.1:0-35058 GCA_004320125.1 Scolopax mira | reverse complement strand
TGTCGTTCTGGTTGGTCAATTTGGTCAAAACCACGACAAGCTTCTTGTGGCCTGTGGAGCTAAGGAGTAGGAAGCGTAGCCTAAACTCTTCCACCAAAAGGCTGACACTCTCTTCAGACCCTCCTACATGGTCCAAAAGGAAAGAGATACAGTATCAGCTCCACGTAATAGAGAGGAATTTCACTTACCAGATGAATTTCAAAGTGAATTTAAATATCTTTTTATCCCTTTGATTGAAAAAGGCACATGTGTATGGGGAGATTTAGGGATATTTTTTTTGCCCCCATACTGTTTCCATGTAGTTGGAAGGACCTTATTATAGCTAATGTAAATGTGTACAGCACACAAACCACATGTGAAACTAACGTTAAACAGAAGTTCATGGTCATATGAGCAACAGAAAAGTCCCGGTTGATTTTTTTAGACATGTATATAGACAAGCCTTGTGAAACCATGATGTGTTCTCCCCTCTTTGGGAACCTGTACACCTATGAGCACATGAAAACAGTAGACACAAGGGATGAGTTAGTAGGTTAAGACCTCAGGAACTGGACTGCAGAAGAAAAGATACTACCCGTCAATGTTGGGCTTCCTAGGCCAGAAATATTTGGCAAATTTGGGCAATAACTTTTAGGATCAGTTTTCCTTCAAGTTATATGTCTTTCATCTGTGCAACCAACTTTGAAGCTGTTCTCAGTTGCTTTCTGGTTGTTTCTCACACTTGAGTTTGTCCACAGCCCCTGGGCACCTTCTGTGTTTTGCTGGACTCAGCACCGATTTGCAGCTGCCTGAGCATGTGGCTGTTGATACTTGAAGGCTTGCATGAAAATTTGCTCAAAAGTTTACATTTTAAAAGGAAAAAATAAGTCAAAAAGTAAAAAAAAATCCAGCAACAAACCAACACCACCACCGCCACCACCATTTGTTCCCCAGTTTTCAGACAGCTCCAGGCAGACAGGGTTCAACCTTTTGGCAGGACCATGAGAAATGTGTGTGGCTGGATGTGATGAAGCCACATGAAAAATGCACCATTTTCTGCTTTCTAAGGGAGCTGAGCTTTGTCACCCAGGTGCCAGTTTCCCTCTGCCCTGCTACCCTGGGTGAAGCTTCAGTGCCAGCTACCAACTCTAACCTGTAAGAACGAAGCCCCGGAGCGTTTGCTCCATTTAAAGGGCAATTCCCACCTGGGGCAGGGGCTGCTGGACATCTTAGTGCTGATCCCAGGCTTTGGGCAGCATCATGAGCCTTGTTTAACTCATCCCAGGGAATTCTAATCTCACAGGGGTGTAAGAGAAAGCAAATTCTGAAGCACTTTTTCCTTTTTCTAGTTTGATTTTTTTTTTTTTTTTTTGCAACTCTACATTCACTGACTATCAAGCAGGAACTAAATAAAAAGGCTGTTATTGTTCTTCAAGCCATCAGTTTAAGAGCAATCACCTATGCATTTGGGATGATGCTGGCAAGAAATTATCTGCAACAAGAAGCTGCTTGACAATCAGCATTGTAAAAGCCCATTGGCTTTATCTGTACCTAGAAGTAGATGCAACTCATTCAGTTAAGTGCAGCACTCGGGTCTCTAATGCCCTCTGTGTCTTGGGAGCTTATTACCCAAGAAGAGCTTCCTCCTGCAGGGTGTCTGGGGCATTCCCAGCCATACACCCAGCCCTGAGATGCTGCTCATGAGTGTCATCCTGCCACAGCCCACCCTGGCTCCACAGAGCTACAACAACAGGCAGCAGATTTTCTGGGGTGGGTGGGGAGCACAAAAGCTGCAAAACCATAACTGGGATGTGTCACAGGAGCAATATGCCTGGGAAGCTCTGGCATTGCCATTGAGGAACCACAGGGTATCATGAAGGAAATACTTTCATATGAAATGTTCCACAGTTGAGATGACATGATGTCTCCAGCTTGGACCAAGCTGCGTCAGTGAGCCTCTGCCAGCTCCAGGCAGGGAGATGTGTTTCTCCCTAAGAGCTCCTGTGACTGAAGGTCATTTGGGTGTCCAGAGACTGGATACAGACAGTTTGGCCACAGGCTCTTTTCCACACTATTCAATAGATCCCTTCTTGGCTCCACAGAGCTGGTGTTGGATCAAGGACATACCCATACTCTCCAGGCTGCCCCCAACATGGTAGTGATGAGGGACTGGCCTCACAGATGATCTAATTACTTCTGTCCTAGGCTGGAGAGGCCTCCTTCGCTGCTCAGCTCAGCGGTTTGGTCCTCCTTTGGCAGCAGTGTCCTTGTCACTGATGTCATTGGGGCTATGCAGCTGTGGGGTCTGTGGTTATCCCGCTCTGCTGAAGGTATGGGCTTGTTCAGCCAGCAAAGGTTGGCTTGAACCAGGACTTACCAGGTGAAGTTTAGTGGCCTGTTGGTATTCAGGAGGTCAAAGTATGTGACCACACTGACTGGCAGCTTATTAACGAGGCCAGCTGTACTCATCACAGTGTTTTCTGGAGAGACACAGAGCCTGAGCCTAAGTCCAGGTTATTTCACACTGACTTCACATGTCAAATCCCAGAGTAAGTGAAATGAGATTCAGGCCTTCACATTTGTAACACCAGCATGGAAAACAATGCAGCTGCATCGACTACTCGGGCTTTACACAGGCATAACTATGATTTCGCTGTCAAAACTGGCATCTCCTGTGGTGAACGCTGGACTCTCTAGGCCTATGGAAATGTCACCTCCATGTCTCAAGGAGGCATTTCAATCTCAATCATCTCTGAATCAATCAATGAAAAGAGCACATCTATTTTAATAATGAAGCACCATGGGCTCCTGGTGCCTGGCACTGCGGCTGCCGATGTGCTGCCAGCCCGTGGCTCAGACTCAGGTTTGCTGATTGCCCCCACCAGCCCCCATCAGCCCCCCAAAGTTCCTGCAGGTGTGTGATTCCAGGAGGGTAATTTATTACCCTAAAGAGCCTGACTCCTCTCTCCCATCTATCTATATCTCTGTGTTACATTGTTTATGTTAGCATAATCATTTCTCACAGAGAATGTCAATAAATGCTGGAGACAAAAGCAACACCAACACCACTAACAAGAGAAAGCCCAACTGCTAAATAATTCCTCGAATGAGTTGTCAGAAACCTTTTATTTACTGATTCCACGCATTTCATTTATTCCTGGCAGCGGGCCAACCTTTCTGACAGTTAAGATTTATTGATTTAATTGCCTAGGGTAACCATGCAATAAAATCATCTCAAAGATAAATTTTCATGGCACTGTGCAGCATTGAAGTAATTTTTCAAGTGCTATGGCTATATTTCTGCAGGTTACAGGTGCAAAATTTGCTTAAAGCAGAAATGTCTCATTATTGTAACCCCAGCATATCAGTGTGGTCCCTCCTGTGAAACTCCTTTCTTCTTTTTCCCCTCTCCTTTTTCTCTGTTACTGGCTCTTCCTCTATTTCACCTTTTTTTTTTTTTTTTTTAAGGGGGACAGCACAGGTCTCTCAGAAAAGAAATTATATTTTCTTAATTGGTTCATATATTCAGTGCCCAGGAGAAGTGAAGCTTCAGTTTAATTAGTGGGCTTAGAGATTATTTACAATGTTATACAGAAGCATTTGTTTCCAGATGTGTGATGCTTTTTAACACAGAAGCCTCACATGGTAGATGATTGCCATTTGTGACATTATAGTTTATTGAATCTTTAGATCTTTTTATTTACAGTGTTCATAGCTCATTATAGTTCAGAACAAGAAGCAAATTAAAATCTCTGATTGATTCCTGGGTTAATGGTAACATGTCTGAAGTCAGAGATAGTATAAACTTTTAACAATGTGACATTTTTTCTTCTCTCTCATGATTTATTTGGGGTGGGGGATGTTGTGTGGATTGAGTGCGGAGTTTAATGGCCTATTGCTGTGGCAGCTTTGGCAGCTTCCCTTGCCAGATCTGAATGTTCAATTTCATTCTCCTGCCCCAGTGACGACATCTGGCAACTCCATGATGCTGCCAGCTCAAGGAGGGCACCCAGCCTTGTGGTAGAAAGGCTAGCTGCTGATGGTCCCAAAAGCTTGGGCCACCATGGCCTCTGCAAACCATGACAGAGCTGAGTCCAGCAGCACAAACATCAGAAAAAAACTAGGAAACAAAGTAGGGGTTTTACTCTGTCAACCTGGCACAGGAGATAGCTGTGGTGAGGGGAGGAAGAGCAGCTGGCTCCCAGGCACCTCCGCAGGATGATGCTATGAACTCGAGTCCTGCTCTCCCGTCAGACCCATGCTGCTGGGGGCCAGTGGAGCTTCCCCAGTAACTCTGATGGCTCCTGGAGGCCAGTTTTGCCCTGCTGAGCTCATCTTGAATGACTTTTAGTTCTATACACTAGTGGACTTTCCCTTACCTTGATCTCATTCTGCAGCTTTCACCCCTTGCACTGGTCAGTACAGACCCCACACCGGGCGCTTAGCACTTCCCTGTGCACCCACCACCATTCTGCAGCACGCTCTTCTACAGCTCTCAACTGCCCTGTCTAAAGATCTACCTGTGGAAAACTTGTTTTCTGCAAGGGTGCAGTGAATTTGGAGCCATCTCTGTGGCCGCCATGTTGCACAGGATGCCCACTAGCCCTTTCCCTGCAGCAATCCATCCCAGACCAGAGCACTGTCCCACCACATTGCAGGAAATTCCTACTGCCTGCACGGACACCAGAACACACTGCTGAGTATCTCTGCTCCCACTGCCCTGGAGAGCTATGCTGTGTACAAAACTGACCAGTAAGTCAGTCACAAAACCCCCCAAACTCTCTCTATATAAAATGCATGACTGACCTATTAAACCTGAGTTTAATTTACAAGCAAGACAACTACAACTGTGGTCTGTTAATTTGGATTAGCTCCAAGACTCAGGTGCTCCAAATAGCACCTGAGATGTGTTCCTATCTGTGAGGGGAAATTTGCTTCTTCTTTTCAAAATCATAGTCTGAGATGGGCAGATTAGGGTCTGTGTCATCATTGTTAACCCATGAATGGATCAGATGAAGGGTTTTGCCAAACAAGCTTATTTTAATTAAAATTATTAGTAATAACATGTGAAATTGGCTTGACAGCTTCTCCTGTTGGAAAAGAGCCCAGACTTGTAAATCTGCACCACTGACAAGCCTGTGGATCTCACACAGTAAACACTGACTTTAAAGTCTAGGACCTTTACGCTTGCAGTTTAACCTCTTTGACCTCTGCCCCTCTGACTTCAGCCTTTCATTAGGTGAAATATGAAGGCAGGTTGGATACGTTAAAAAGAGTATTAGTGAGAAGAGAGGCAGTTGAATCAATAATGTCAGTAAGGTAGACCTATTTATAGAGAAACAATATCAGCATATGATAAACCTGTGAGTAAGTTGGCTGAAAGCCCAGAGCTTTGTACTGGTTTGGAGAGCTCAAAGGGATCTGAGCAGCAACAAGCACAATCAGTAATCCCGGGGCTCAAAAACGTCAGCCATGCCAACTGGGATCAGAAAAATGAAAAAAGTATCCTGGGGTGGGGAGGGAGGGAGGGAGGGAGGAAGGAAGGAAGGAAGGAAGGAAGGAAGGAAGGAAGGAAGGAAGGAAGGAAGGAAATGGGCATTGTTTCAAGTCAAAGGGACTATTGTCAAAGAGAAATGCCAAGTCCTTAAGGCTGGGCAGCAATGGTGAAAGCTGAGGTCCATATTTGCTCTCTTTAGAACAGGAAACTGAGCAGGCTGTGAGCTATGCAGACCTCCCCCCCTGCAACAACAGATAAGCCTAAAATCAACAGGTACCTCCAAATTCAAGACAAAACCTGTCCAGATATTCAGAAAAAAACATCCCATGGGTACCAACTAGATATACAAGTCCCTCCATTTATCACCAAGAGAAGAAACTTGGCTTCTTCACAGGATCTGATTCACCCAAACCAATCTGATACTTGGGTTTGGTGTTTTTAAGGTAAGAGCCACTTAAAACAATCTGAATACAGTTTTCAGTCTATACTCAAGTCTATAAATAACTGACATTGACTAGCTGTAACACCTTATTTTTCTTTATTGAATCTATATACAGCCAAGGGATGTGACAGAGTCAAGCTGATGTTGTAGGCAACAATCCTAAGGGTCATTGGGGCCTACAGTGAAAAGTCACATCCTGAACATACTCTTGGTAATTAGCATTAATTGGATCATTTAAAAAGAACAGCATTTCTGATTCATATGAACATTTGAGCACCTCTCGTTCTAGTTCCAAAGCAAATTGTTCCCCCCCCCCCAGCTTTCAAAATTCTCTTTGTTTGCATTGTGACCTCAAAAATTCCAAGTTTGGGGCAACACCTCTGGGTTATTCCCAGAGCACTCAGAAAGCTTCATTTTATAATATCACCCTGAAATATAAAGTGTCCTTTGGTAGTTTTTTTTTGTTTGTTTCCTTAGGTTCTAAGATGTCTTCAGTGAAGTAGGACAAACCAGGTGATGTGGGTGGTTACATTTCTGCTTAACTACCTCTTTCTGCTAATTTTTCCTTTTCACAATTCACTGCTGCTATGTGCAGGCTGACAGCCCTGGAATGTAAGAGTACACAAAACATGATAGACTCATGTTGTGTGGGGGGGAGGGGGGTGAGTTCAGAAATAGAAACCAAACCAAATTGCTTTCAAGTGAATAAAAACCCATTCAGAAATGCAACCAGTGAGATCAGGCCTCTGCCCTAGACGTAGGTGTGTAGAGCCAGATGTGTACCATATAAATGTGTGGGTTCACTGTATGTTCCCAATAAACAAATATGGGAGGAGATAGGCCCAATGAACAAACACGGGAGGAGATAGGCCCAAATCAGAGCACACAAATTTCTAGAGACTTACCAAAAATCCACAGTATTGAGCCCTTGCAGGAGATCTCAGCCATCCTCATTTGAAGGAAGTGGTCAGTTAAGATAACGGTGAAGGCCCAGCGGGTGGCCACATTCAGAGGCCTTGTGAGTGATGGTACTGAGAGCCATGTCCTAAACCAGTGTCCAGTCTGGAGCCACATTAGTCCATTTCTGGTCACAGTGTGTGTGCTAGATGTCCCAAATAGAACATAAACGAAAAGGGAAAGTGCTATAAATCATGTTAAGAGCCTACTGGCACATACTGTGCTCACACATACCATAAACACCTTGAAAATCTCATTTTTTAAAGAAGCAGAATTACAAGCTGTTTCAAAAACCCTACACTTTATTAACATTGAGAAAGTGTCCTTTGATATAAACTCTTCTAGAAATTATTCAGATGAATTAGCACAGGAAAATCTTGCTGAGTTGGAAAGCACTCAATCGAAAGCAGTGCAGTCAGTGAATAATGAAAGTAAACCATCATTCCGAAGTATGACTAATGGTGACATGGGCTGTCTAGAAGAACAAATAACCAAAAGACATACTACTTGGCCCCAAAACTGGGCTGAACATTTTTTGAAATGACTTCACTGCTATATGAAGACTATTAACAAAATGGGAAAGCCTGCCAACTTGAGGACTACAAGTCCAATGAGGGAGAATTTCACTTGTCCATGGGAGAGACAGATGATTCACTATGTAAAAGAGCAGGACTTATTACTCTCAGAGGCAATATTAATAGATCCATCTGAAATCGCCCACGGAACAGATCTATTGACAGTGCCAAGATCCTTAGCTGAAAAATGTGCAGAGAAACTTGAATCTGCAATGTAGAATGCTGCAGTGAAGTGATTACATTTTGTGGCACCTAAAAGGGCACCTAAAATGCTTTTATCAAAGGATGACTTGACAAGACATCATAATAGCTAAATGCTTAGGACTGAACGTCAATCAAAAACTTACACATATTATTCAAGGTACAGAATGAGCTTCAGCTAAGCAAAGGAAAAAAACTAAACTAAGGTTTAAGGAGAGCGTGTTTGTGAAAAGACAGGAGATATCTTTTGCAATCTAAGTACATTCATTCTGCTTCTTGAATTAGATGTGTCAGGTGTGACTTTACCAACTGCATGGGGAATGAATTTGACCCACAGTGTCCCATTTAGGATGTGGGCATGTCTAGGCATGGTGTGGTTCCAGGACCCTGTTAGGGCTGCAGAGGTTTCAGCTCATTGGTGGTTGTACAGCAGCTAATGTCTGCCAGTTGTAGTATACAGTAACAGAAATAGCTGCCATCAAGAAAAAGTCTTTTCTTTCCACCAAGAAGGCAAGAACCACTGAGCTGTGAATCAGATTTAGCACAATGACCTGCCATTTGAATGCTCCCTCATCAACGGAAACTCCCCACCAGTAGGAAGGTACTTCCCCACCTCAACATATTAAAGCTCTAACATAACCTGAGACCACTATAACTCATAATTCAGAATCTCAGCGCACATCCCAGTCCTCAGATTCTCTGGGATGACCAGGAAATAGCCCATATTTTCAATGGTCCTCAAAGACCTGGTGAAGCTTTTTTAAATTACTAGCTCTCTGTACACAAACTTGGCTGCTGACCACAGCATGGGTCATCAGGAACACACAAGTCCTGATCAAAAGTGGGACATGCAAAGGAAACTGCTACTGATTTTTTTTTTTCCATCATCAGAACTGTATAAAAGGCATAAGCCTTATACTCAGTCCTGTAAAACACCAGAATGACAGTCTCTAGCTTAAACAGAAAAACCAGCCTTCTTGCAACAAATGAACAACTAGAAGAGACAATTAATATATTTCTGTGCCTTTATGCTTGAACACATATATATGCACTCTAATTGTGTCAGTGTCTTAAGGGTTACAAGGCTAAGAAGCTAGGAAGACACACATTATACAGCCCAAGACTGGCCTCTATAAAATTCACGGTCATTCCATTGGCATTCTTTCCTACAGGTCTCTCAGAGTATCTGTCACAAAGTCATTACTTTTGCCATGGAAGTGATCAAAATAGTGGCAAAATGATGTAACAAAGAATCAGGCAAAGAATCAATGGCAGCCTTGGGAGTAACCCACCCCTGGACACACAGAGAGGAGGAACACATACCTCACTCTCCTTCCCTCTGTGTGGCCCAGCTGAAATATGGGACTTCACCTGAGAAAAGGACAGGGTCAAATTGTTGCACTACTAAAAGCAGGAGTGAAACAAAGGTAAACACAGCCTCATGCTTGATCTGCCATCTCCTTGCAACTGTCTAATTGCCTTCCATACCCAAAGGGTTTGCAAGGCAAGATCAGGAGCAAAATGAAAGAGAACTCCCTTAAAGCATTTAAATATACCTATTAAGGGTGGGGGGAAAAAAAGCAGATTTTCCTATAGGGCACATGTATTAATAAGCTTTTCAATGGTGATATCTTACTTGTGCTCCTAACATTAGCACTGGCTGTGTTACATAACTCTATTTATGCCTTTAGTTAATATGAATGAGCAGTTACCATAGCAATTATTACATTTTATGACGTACATAAAGTTCCTGATACTGTTAAGAGACAGGGTCAGTGTTTAAGCTTAGCTCAGCATTTAGCAAGCTTTCCTTCCTAGATGTTTTGATTACTTAGGAAAGCCTTAACCTCTACAACATAATGAAGGACTGGAAAGTTGTAGGGTAATTTGTAGAATGGGTGCATGAGGATATATGCACTATTATAAAGCTCAATAAATAATCACGTGAAATCACTGGCATTTAGGACTCTCCAGAGAGGAGTTTTCCCAGCCAACTCCTGATCCCTCATACCCTGAGTAATTCCAGATTAAATCCACTGACTTTGTGAAAGTGTACGTGACATCAGAAACCCACCATGTATTTCCAAAACGCACGTTAATTGGCTCCAGACAATGGCAAGGGGGTTGTATATGGCTACAACTGTAGGGCTCCAGCTCCTCCACCCCCAGTGTGTCTCGGAGGGAAAGCTGTGCACTGCACAAATGGCCAGAGCTGTGGGAATGATGTAAGATGTCTTCCACTTGCATTTTATTGCAAGAGCCCATAAAATTCAAAATCCAGCTGTGCACGTTGGTTCAGTCTGCCTATTAAAAGGGCGACATTTTCTCATGCCTATGATTGATATGGTTTTAGGCACATCTGTGTACTCACTTAAGCCCTTCCCCTCCAACTTCTCCATCTCAGGCGACTGCATAGACATGAAAAGTGGGAATTTGTCTTTTGTACGTGAGGGTATAAAAGGCTTCTTGACTTCCACTGAAGGACAATAAGTGGCAGTTCACTTTGATTCCCTCTCAATGCTAATTTTACCTTAGTTTTACCCAGGGAAAACATGGAAGCCTTGAGCACCAAGGTAATCAGCCCTTTTTCTTTCTTAACCTCTAAGGCATAGGAAAGGAGCAGCTTGGTAAAGTGACCCAGACACATGCTACAATAGATAATCAATGGCTCTAGTAAAATGCACGCAAAAGCATTTCAAGCCCACATTTCAGTAAACATTCTCCAGAATCTGTGGCTATTTATCAAATATGAATGTGCTTTTCAGGATGAGGATCTCATTTCCCCCAGTGTTTTTGTTTCAAAAATAATTGGAAGTGACAATACAGAGAAAGATGATGTTTCAACTTCATGTTTAAAATAAATATAAGGCTGTCATCAGAGCCAAACTGTCTTATGAAGATCCCTCTCACAGGAGTCAACAGGCAGCTCTACTGATAGAGAATCGTGTTCCATTATTGATTAGCTTTTAAGTTCTTGTTACATATTAGATTAAGATTGCTGTATGCATAGGGAATGAATAGCCCAATTACAGTGTAAAATAGCTTATCTCAAAGTGGTTTAAGATTTTGATATTATAAAAAGAACTTTAAGGAAATTACAGGCAGATATTTACATTTTCATTGCATGGATTTTCAGGATGGGGAGGGTAAAATAACCCTCCTTTATTATATACAATGCTAGTTTCAGCTCCCTCCCAATTAGCTTTTAAAAACTTTGTGAGTTAGGGGGTTGCTACGTTTTTGTGCATAGAAAGTACCAGACTAAACAGCCCCAAAGTTACACCTCTGGGCTCCTCTGGTTTAAAGAAGAGCACCCTCCACTGAAAAATGCATCAGATTCTGCTCTCAACGCTGCTGCTGAGACCCCAGGGCTCATTTCAGGGACAGTGATGGTTCTCAGCAGAAGCTGGCATTCAGATGTTCAGAACCTGCTATTTCTTACTGTTTTCTGCAGAAGGAAACTATCAATGGGACTTAAAAAGTCACAGCTCCCTGAAGTTGGCCCTCAAGGTCACTAAGCATTGACCACAAGTAACTTGGATCAGATTCAAGGCTGCCCTAGCACCTCCCAGCTCTTAGCAAAGGCACTGATCGGTGACCAGGGCTCTTGTGGATATGGGACCAACACTCTCATCACATAGCATTCTTGAGAGGGCTGTTTATTCTGCTTTTGTGTTGCCAGTTTTCAGTGAGACTGAAGCAATAGTAGGAATTTATACTTAATTTTCAAGAACAAGTAATTTAATTTTTTTAGCTAAAATCTGGCAACCTCGAGGCCAAGAAATTTTCAAGCCCAGCATAACAAAGCCATAGCTCATGTAGTCTGGCAATATCCCTCCTCAGGAGGAAGGTGAGAACTCAGACCTGCAGAGCTCCTTTCCAGTTGCTGTTTGTTGTTCTCGCAGACACACTGGAAGGGTTCCCCAAGGGACTGCCTGGGGGCTGCCCTGGGGAGAGGCGAGGGCTGCTGGTCACAGCTCTCTCTCTGTCACAGGGAGGGTCACAGCTCCCCAGCCCTGCTGAGGGAGGGATCAGCATGGCTGGCCATGTCCCACAGCAGGGCTGCCCAGCAAGCAAAGGAGAGTGGCAGCAGCACTGCATCTGAAATGCCAGAGACACCAGTCTGGCTGCAGGGGAACATGAAGTAGGAATCAATGGACTCCGCTATGGACTGCTGGCATAATTTAGGGCCACCCGAGCTACCTCCAAGAGATGCCAGTTTTGGGGACTGCAGGAAGGCAGCAGAGAAAGAGATGCTTCCTGCTCGTGCTGATACACACAGATCAATGCCACCTTCCAGCCTCCCTCACAACCCAAGTTTTAGCACCAGCTTTGAAGACCCCAAATGTTAAAAAACCTTTTATATAGTTCTCCAAAACATAGTCATTCTTCATTTCAAAACAAAATATCGTTTTGTTTTGAAATGAAGAATGACTATGTTTTGGAGGGGACTATGTGGGGAGGGGGAGGGGGGTACAGAAGCCCAAACTCAAACCTCAACTCTCTGTATCCACTCATCACAGTGCCAACAATATTGAATTTCTATTCCATAGAATATTTTGGTATAGAAAATAAGCACTCTTTTTCTACAGAGAATTTCCAGCCTTCATCAAGGTGGAGCAGTTTTAAAAATTGATCTGACTTTCCCTCAAATTTGCCTAATTAATCATTCCCTTCATTGGTTAGTCTCCCATAAGAGACTAGTGTTGACCATGTCTCCAACAAAGCATGGAAAAGGTCACCAGAAATAGATTTCCAAGTCCTTGAAGGGATTCTGTGGGCAAATGGTTGCTGCTAATGGTTGCTACTATCCAACACTGCAAGTGTGATTAAAGACAACAGGGAGAACCGGGTGGGAGAGCTGCATGACCCCAGGATCACTGCCAATGAAAAACTGCAGTGAAAACATTTAGTAAGTACTCCAGGCCCAGTGACTCACCCTTTTGGAAGGTAATATGTTAAA
This sequence comes from Scolopax mira, assembly GCA_004320125.1. Taxonomy (NCBI): domain Eukaryota; kingdom Metazoa; phylum Chordata; class Aves; order Charadriiformes; family Scolopacidae; genus Scolopax; species Scolopax mira. Next base: position 22,444 of record BJBW01013757.1, on the reverse strand, counting down.
TCTTTAGAGAAAAGTTCTGCTCACCGAGTTGTACAGCACTGTAATATTTGTATTAGACTGCCCCAAAAGAAGCACAAGTTCCCCTATTTTTGCATCTTTGCAAATGGTGCAAGCACCCAGAAAGTTTTCCTTCAAGAGTGCAAGTCCAAATCCTCATGTGTATGTTTGCACACAAGATCCCACTGGCTGCTCAGGTTAGATAATCTCTCTTTCTCACTCGTCCAGAATTGTATGCTAAGATAGCCCACATGAATTTACAATGCCTTTCCAAATAGCAAACAGAAAGTCCTACTTGAAGTGCTGGAAAATTAGACTGGGCAAGAAAACAAGGGAGTTAGTGCCTTCTTTTTTCCAGGGTAATGAAAAGTAGGCAGGGACCATACCTGCATGGCAACACAGAGGTCAGTGCAGGGATGTCAGGACACGTGGAAATGTGAATCAGTAAGTCCAAGTCTGGATATCACCTGCGTCAACTGACCAGCTCTAAACGTGAGCTTGCAGAGGAAAGCAGGGCTTATTAGCCAAACTGCAAACATGGCATCAGTGCCAAGCAGGCTGCAGATTACCCACAGGGGTATCATACTGTACACTGCCTGGCTCTCCCCACGCAGCCCCAGGCAGCGACGTGGTCCTGCTGCGCTGGCATCCTGCACAGTGACCTGTGTGGGGGCTGAGCCAAGGCTCCCATCCCACAGCATGCTCCAGAACCTGCTCCATCATTCAGCAGCTCCACTAGTCCCTCCAGAGTCTTGATTCTAAATATCCCTTTACTTAGCCTACAGTGAGGATGATTTCCATTCATCAACAAAACGTTTAAAAGCCAACAGACAAGCTGACAAGATGCACTTAACTCTCATTAGAGCACAAATCATCAACAGTCTACATAGTCCATCATCGACTTCGATGTTAAACACATGTACAATACTTACCTTACCTGTCCAAGAGGAGACAGTACTTACTTTGTTTCTCATTGCACAGTTTGCAGCCTTTAAGCAAGAACAGAGCTCTTTAAGCTCTCTTTAAAAATACAAAACATATTATTATTATTGCTATTACTATTGCTACTGCAAATTCTATCACTATTACCGCCTTCTGCTTAGAAATGGTTCTTTGCTTTCTATTACCTCAGTAAAGCAAGACCAATTATGTACCTTCCTCCTTTCCTCTAAAGGGCTGTGGAAAAAGGTTGCTTGCAAGAAAAAAAAAATTATTTTTTATAAATAAATAAAACAAAATACTCAAGGCATTTTTGAGAGGCATTCTCACATATTGCTGAAATTACACACAATGTGTGAAAATTTGCATAACAAATGTGACAAGATGGTTACTTAAGGGACTGAAACAGAAGGAATAAAATATATATTAGATACCTCAGCTCTCATTAATTATTATTCTGAATGAGAAATAATGCCAGGAGCAAGAGGGGTGCCAGAAGAAGTGGTGGGGAAATATATTATCATGTATTTAAAAACCTTTAAAAGGTATAATAATAATTAGGAAATTATTGCACTACTGATCTTTTTTAGTAGCAGAGCAACCACATGTTCACACTTTTATTCGCCTCTTCCTTAAAGATGGTCTGTGAAAATCATTAAAGGAAAAGCTACCAGAGTAGGAGGAGAAAAAATTCATGTTATGCAGCAAAAAAATTAAAAAATCATAACTTTAATTAAGAGTCACATGTGAAAAGGCAGTATTATTTTAAGACTGGTTTATAGCAAAACATAATTCGGCTCCAAACAATAGCGATGGAAGAGAGTGAATATTATTATTATTATTGATTTTATTAGTTTGCTCCAAATGCACTGCCTTACCCAGCTTTGTCCTTCCAGTGCTTCCTAAAATCTTGCTGGTGCAGAAATGTAGTTAAGGCAGCTCCATGGGGCTTGCTCAGCACCAGGCACCCACACAAGGTGGTGGCCACAGGAGGTCTGGTCTCCTCCGGCAGCAGATGGGGCTGATCCGCAGCAGCGCATGGCCTCAGACAATAGCCCCCGGGGCAAAGTCCTTGCTAAACTGGAAAAGAGCAGCCTTCCTATTTTGGGAGATAATGCCAGTTAATGTATGTTTGTTGTTAGACACACGTTCATCTCCTGAATTATGATGCTATATGCTCAGGAGGGCTACACAGGCCCTCCTTAAGTTCCTGCCTGCCCATGGATGGAGATGAAAGTCCAGAGGTGGCCTATGGCTGGACTGATCCCTTTCCTGCTGCTGCTGGAAGATGCACTTCATGGCACAGTCACTATGGGCATTAGAGCACCCCAAGCTCCATAATTATGGCAAGCAATTTCACAAACATTTCTCATCATTCCCTTCTTCAGGCTTTGAAACGCTTGTGTTTTATCTGTATGAAAACAAAGAAATCCATTTTTATATCAACTTTTTTCCTTCAGGCCTCTCATGGAAGCAGCACGGAATTTTCTATTTGCTCCTTGCTGCAGTCAAATCTTGGGTTTCCCCAGGGCTTTTGTCTTGGCCTTCCCTGGAATAACCATCTCTCAGACAGCAGCACAGCTTAAAAAGACACAGCAAAATCCTGTGTCCCCAGTAATCTCCCTTATGTTTCTTTTTCTGTATTCCCTCTCTTCAGCCTTTTCTCCCAGCTTCATAGAATCATATGGTGTTGGAAGGGACCTCTGGAGATCATCTAGTCCTACCCCCCTGCCAGAGCAAGTCTACCCAGAGCACATTACACAGGAACTTGTCCAGGTGGGTTTTGAATGTCTCCAGAGAAGGAGACTCCACCACCTCTCTGGGCAGCCCGTTCCAGTGCTTTACTACTCTGACAGCAAAGAAGTTCTTCCTCATGTTTAGGTGGAACTTCTTATACTCGTTTGTGCCCATTTCCTCTTGTCCTGTCTCTGGGCACCACCAAGAAAAGACCAGCCCTGTCCTGACACCCTCCCTTTAAGTATTTGTAAGCATTGATCAGATCCCCCCCTAAGTCTTCTCGAGACTAAAAAGACCCAAGTCCTCAGCCTTTCCTCACAGGAGAGATGCTCCAGGCCCTTAATCATCTTTGTGGCCCTTTGCTGTTGGAGGGTTTGGAGGCTATTTCCTCACTGTTTAGCCTTGGGAAACACTTTGGAGGGCTGCTTCTCTGCCTGTGTGCTCCATCTAGGAGCATCTGAACACAAGTCTAACAGGCCACAGTATAGGCACCTCCACCAGCCTACATCATTCTCCTAGTACACGCTCTGGTGGGACACAGACAAAGTAAGCTTGGTATGGTCAGAAATAGGTGAGAGAGAGAAACCTGCTATGCGGTGGTACTCCTGGCTAGGCAAAGACCTGTTACCATTCTTCTGGAAATAACTCTGTTCCCCGACATCTCTTTCCACTTTTAAGCCCAAAATCTGGGGCAGACATGCTGGAGGTGGGAAGGCAGACAAAACACTTTGCACAGGGTCTTCTGCTGATGAAAGACAGAGAAGGTGCCAGTTTATTGTGCTATCGCATGATCCAGCTGTGAGGGGGACCCGCATCTTCACTTTGGGGCCTGTGGCACGGCTGTGTGCTCTCGCCTCCTGCCAAGACCCCATGCCACACTTGTCACTGACACCAACATGAGTTATCAGCAGTGGGTCACTGGCAGGGCAGGCGTTTACACACTGCAGCACAGGAGTTGCACAACTCCCTACCAGTGGGCTAGAAATGGAGTTTCTTCACATCTGCCTCCCATGCTGTATGTGAGCGCAGCAGTTAGTAAAAGATAATCCATTTAAAATAATTTTAAGAGGGAAAATAAGGTATTTTCTGGGGATATTATTTATAAGTCATTTATAAGTCATGTTTTACTCTGCCATTAATATACTTTTGGAATGCATGAGAGCTCCATGCACCCAAGACAGATAATAATGGTCTATTAAAATACACCATCTCTGTTTCCTAATGCTCAGGTTAATCTGGAATTAATGATAGGTTTTCCTATCAAAGGTTCATTGATGAAAATAGCCATCTGACTGCTCTCATCAGCTTTAAGAATTCCATAAAAGAATGAAATATGCTTTCCTCATAATTGCTTTTGTAGAAGATTTATGACTTCAGTAACGGATAAATCGGGCACTTGCTGAACAAAATTCAGATTTAAGATGTGCCAATGCAAATGAGAAAGTGTCCAACTAAGAGACACATTTCCTGGAAGAAATTTGCAAGAGCCTTAAGTTACCACATATACCTGGCTACATCCACTGTTGCTGTAAACACATACAGCTTCAGCAAGGCCAAATGTACTGCATTGGCTTGCTCTAGTGGTAAATTTGGGTCTTAGAGGCCAGTCACATTCTCACAGCTGAGAAGAGGGCCTTGACAGCATCTGGAAGATGTCCTGGGTAGAATTTACAGCCAATTAAGAAATATCATGTTCTTATGCCACCTACATATTGTATGTGTAAAGAACATCACATGCTTGGGGAAAAAAAAAAATCCCTTAACACCTGGAAGCACTGTTCATGCTCCTGCCAACCGTAGCATCAGTGGGAATGGGCTGTGTGATCAGTGTAGTGGGATAATCAAATCCCATTTGCTGGCTCTTCATCTGTCTTAAACAGTCAGAGGTGCAATGATCATTGTCATTGCTGTGCCTCTTTACCATTACATCAATAGTATGGTTCCTGTGAGCTTTTGGCTCCAAGATTATCTAAAGCACAGGATTGACACTAAAGAGCTCCTTCATCTGTTTCCAACTCTGCTATTAGTTTTTGGTGTCACTTGACTTTTTTTGTCCTCAACTTTTCCACTTTCACAGCAGGAATAATGATTCCTTGCCCAATTTCATTGCCCTTTAGGTACCTCCTAAATACCACAGATGTAAGCGCTGCTTGAATATTTGTAGATGTGCCTGTGTCAGTCTGTATGGTAGGGCAATCACTGCACTCTCACTTAACACAAACTATTCAGTCATATACAGTGAGGGTCTAAAATATAAGAACATTTCTGAGGTTGTTCCACCTCTGTGAGTGTTTGACATGCCTTCCTATATTTCCATGGATAGCCTAGTCCCACACAGAAGCTGAGAGGAAGTGGTGGTGCTGCAAGACGTAAATAATGTGAGGTTATATGCTTTTCAGATTTTGAATCGTCCAAAATCTGAGTCTGTACAGCTGTGTATGTTTTGTTGAGCATTGTCTCTCTTTATATGTGTGCACACAGACATGTACGCACACACATTTTAAGGCTTTCATCATGCCCACATTTGGGTATTCTTTTCACTCAAAAAAGCCAATAACCAACATCCAAAATTCTACACTAAAGAGTCGAAGCTTGTCAGAGCCATGTGAGAGCAGAGGGTAAGAGTGGGGGAAGAGGGTAAGTATGAGGGGAAGGATGAGCCATTTTGGTAAGTCAGTACTACAGTCATACTTTAACACCCTACTTATTCATTCAGCTGCTTTTTTTTGTTTTTTTTTTTTTTTTTAGCTAATTACGCCAAGAAGGCTTTATGGAAACTTGCCAAATGTTTAAAATGGGAGTAGTTCAGTCATTATTTCAGTCCCACATTACTATGGTAAATTGTACATTCTCACCTCATGCATTCATTTGTGAACTTTTGACTTACCAGTGATTAATTAATATTAACAGCAGAAATCACTTCAAACTTGCTTTATGCTAGAAATCACACACAGTCCTGGCTCTAATCACTTGGCACATGAAGAAACTTTAATTGATAGCCCAGGTTTAATATACATCAGGAATGGATTCTGTAGGAGGAATAGAGCAATGTTCCCTGTAATCATCCTAGAGGAGATAGAAAGCTTGTTCTACCAACATCAAAGAAGATTAGGCAGCAGAAGCTTGATAGTAAAATAGCAATTATGGAGGGTTTTTTTTTTTAATTCTGTGCACCTGCTTCATCAAAATAATAGGCATCTTTTAGCAAAATAACCTGAAACTCGGTTCACTGACTTTCAATTATCTGATGCTGGGAAATGCATGTGAAGAGACATGAAAAACAGTGATAGACATACAGAGAAATAAAGAGAAGGGGGAAATTAGAATGAGGGAAAATATGAAGGCCTACGTAAGTGGCTGGTATAAATATCCTGTGCCTCAGGCTGATTATAGAATGGGAGTATTTTTGCTGAGTTAGGATTGTGGCATCAGATACATTTGACCAAATCAGTCCCTGGTGGAGTGCCTTTGACTACAGTAAACAGCTTACACCAGGGGTGGATTTAGCTCATTGCTTTTAAAGGCAATTTTAGGTATCAAACTGTAATGCAAGCACATGGCAACTTTCCACAAACATTTCAGGCTGTATAACTCAAAGCAAAAATTACTAATTTTTGACCTGGTATAGTGGAAGGTGTCCCCACCCCTGTCAGTGAGGTGGAACTAGATGATCTTAAAGATCCCTTCCAACCTAAGCCATTCCATAACTGTCCTCAAATTCTCCTTTATTGGGTATATGCAAAACTAGGAATCACTCCATAACTTTGTTTCAAGAGATGAATCTGAAGGTAGATCAGAACCAATATTTCCTGGAGGCAGGAAGGGGAAGAAAGCCCTGATGCAGTCGTGGTTCCACTTCAGGGATTTTTTCAGAGGATAGTGGGCAATTCACTTAAACATTTTATGATCTGCAGCCCTGGAGCCCTCCAAAGGCAGAGAACAGCAGAGTCTTACCAGAGAAAATCTGCATTACCAGCCCAATTACAGGGTAGAGTTCTTGCCAGGCTTAGGACAAATCAAGGACAGCACTTTTCCACCTTTTTTTCTGGCTGTTGAATTCACTGTGCTCTCTCATGCACATCTCACTCCCTCCTCTGTTACATACAACCAGCCACATCTTGCTCTCACTCAGAAATGATCCCCAATGAATGCTGGACCGGAGAGCTGCTATTCTCCATATTTTATCTTCTGAACCCATGCAGCTTGGATTGTGAATCAACATCTATGCCTGGCATCTTCAGCAAGAACCACAACCACATTCCACCTCATGCAAATGAAGTAGAAGTAATTCCATTGTAATTAAATAGGAATTTTTGTGTGAATTCCAAATGAATCTTTGTAACATTATCATTAGTTCTCAATACATCTCTTATTTTACCTCATTAGAATTATTGGTAATAAATGGTAGTAACTGGGTTGTAATTAAATAGGAATTACATTTTGACTTCCTAATGAACCTCAGCAAAGCTATTACTATTTCAATATACATTAATTGCTGTTCTGTTAGTAATACAGGCAACTTATTTTTAATGAATTGCTACAAGTTATTATGAATATATGGCTTGAGCCTACAAAATAATGTCACATCACTAAGTGTGCTCAGTAGACGTCAGCCAGCTGTGCAGAGAGCAGATCTACCCGAGGAACTTGGGACTTGCAGCATGTGGATGCCAGTAGAGAATGCACTGAGTTGCAACATTTCCACAATAAACATTTCTTTCAGAAGGTTGCAATTAATTTACAAATAGGCCAGACAAGATACCATTGGGGGTGCATTAGGGAAGTGGACTAAACGGTGTGAGAAACCAATGGCAATAATACAGGACCAGAGCATGTTCGTGTTATTGGTTCCTGTTTGATTACAATAAAAGTGCTTTGTAATAAGTTCCAGGGTGTTAACTGTGTATAGAAAGCCCCATTTTATTATTTATACATTCTCTCTATATATATATATATCATATATGTATGAATAAAATTTCACTTCTGTGACCAGGCTAGATGTAAAAGCCATAGCTAGCATTTGCTTCTTTGTATTACTGCTGAGGATGTAACAGGCATTTGGTGTAAGAACATGCAAGCAAGGAGAGGCATGTTCCTAACAGGGAGTACTAACTATCTAATAGAGGGTTTGTACCCACATTCAGGGCAGGCATATTCTGGTTCAATGGGATGAGTAGGGGAGCAAACCCAAAGCGTACATGCAACTGATGAAAAATCAGCTTTCTGTTTTCACTTTGAAAGCTGGTAGCATGGGTCCCCTCAAGCAGCCTCTCAGTCACCTCCTGTCTCCAAAGGGACTGACTCTGGGCTGAATTCCCCAGGGTGTAGGTTCCTCCCATTAACAGCTAACTAATTTTTTCCATCCAGGCTCCTCATTGCTAGCCCGTCAACGTCATCTCACACTGTTGATTTCTAGGGAACAAACAACAGTCAGGCACCACAAACAAGGGACAGCCGGTTCCCTTGGATGCAGCGTGAGCCATCCACACTGATGTGATCTCAAGGTTTGCCACAACGTGGTTTTACATGCCCTGAAACATCTTCATGCCTCCATTTGTTCACTATCGCTATCATTTTACCTCTTATCATACTGCAAAGTCAGTGTCTGACTCTGACATTTACCATCTCTTTGGATTTCCAGAACCATCAGGGGAAATTTGGAATCAGGCTCTGGATGGGATCTGCAAGAGCCACAGTCACATGTGTGGGCTTGGGAGAGGGCAGCTGGCTGCTTAGGCATCTTTGTTATACTCAAATTTAAATCACAGAGATTGAACAGGGCAAGTAAACTCACTTTTTCAATTTTGTTACCTAATCAAAACTCTGAAGCCTCTAGTGCTGGGGAGTGTTCACATATCATCCACTTTCCATATCCAATGCTGACAAAACAATAAGGCAGGAATAACATAAGTCATGAGAAAACTAGTCTGTGTCATAAATCTTCACAGGAAAGTGACTGCTGTTTTATGTTATTGCAGTGTGTTGTTTCCAATGAAGTGATTACTGTTAGATGTATTTTTAAATTGCTTTTGATATTTTAAAAAATACATAACTTTGAGAGTGATAGAAACGAGATTGAGTAGCGGTAGACAGTGCCTACAATGTGATTAACTTTTTCCCAGACCAGCTACTTCTGAAATTAAGGTTACCAATACAGCTATTGTCAACTTTCCCCTGTCTGAAAATGGCTCATTGGAGCCTGTGAAATTTATGCACTTATCCAACAGCCCACCTAAACCCTCCTCTTGCTTCAGACACTGCATTGGCTCTTGTTCTGCTTGAAGATGGCTAATAACTGCTGGTGTTATTTTAAAGTGTGAATGTGCATGTTTATGCACTGAAGCTCTGTAACACAAAGCTCCAAGTTACATCCCATTGTGACTGAGAAGTTGTGGTTTCTGTCCATGGAGGGGAGGAACAGATTTGTGTGTTAACATCTTTAAACAAGGCGTGCACACACTTCCAAAAAGGCCGAGCTACATTTTAGATAAAGTTCATTTGGAAGACATTCAAGGCAATAAATATCAAGTGAGAGGTTTTTTCAGAGCTTTACAAGTCATTAAAACTCCAGGTAGATTTTACCTACCAAAGGCTTCTCTTGCGGCTTGCTGAGCTCATGTGGCCCTTTTCCTGGATATTGACGTGTCCTTCCAGCAGCTAATGAAGCCTGTAACCATCCCAGGACCCACCTACAGTGTCCCTCGGGCTGCTGTGTGCTGCACACACCAGGCACTACAGGGTTAAGCTTACCCAGACAAGAGGAGACTCAATAAGAGGCAAAAGGAAAATGAATTAGAGGAAAATCAACAGGCAGCAAAGGAAAAACTAAATTACATTTCATGTACACACATGCACTCTTTTGGCTGGAGGGGCAGAAAATGTAGCCAAAACCAGGCTGTTTTTATTCTAAACAGTGCATCAATCCATTGATTAATTTTACACTTTGTTCCTTATGAACCTGGGCTGGGGCCACAAATGCTGCTATGAAAAGAAGATTATAGCCAAAAAGGAACTCTTAAAAAGTTGGCAGCTGTTTCAAGGCAGTATGTCTGGCCAGCAGGAAGGAGATGGCTCCTCCAGGGAAGTGTATGGAGCTGTAAAACCATTTGTGAACCGGCCCTGCTCAGTTTACAAGGTGTGTGACTGACTTAAAGTCAAGTTTCTTGCACAAATTTGTGACTTGTAAATCAAATGATAAAAGTAGTCTTAACTATCCTTTTTCCAAAAGGGCATTACAAGACTGGTTAAGAATGACTGTATTTCCTCACTAATACCATTAACTTCAGAATTGTTTCCATCCATTACTGAGTCAAACAAGGAGGGTTTACCATAAATTGCTCCGTGCTGTATGGTTCAGATGGTCAGCTTTATAGTATAGGAAACAGAAATAAAACAAAATCAAATAAAGGAAAACAATAAAACACCATGGACCAACTTCAGCCTTGATGTAATCAAATGCAAATGGAAATTAATGAAGTTGCACTCACTCACATAAAGGCTGACACATCCCTTGGCCACAGAGCAAAGGGAGGCAGCAAACCTCATCTCTCCATGTAGCTTCCCAGGAATAGCTATGGTGAGCAGGAGCAGGCTACTGAATATGTTTTCCAGTTACTTGCTGTCTACTGCCTAAATGTTTCCTCAAAAGCTTTACCTCAGAATTTCCCTTCCCTAAAGGAACTTTCAGCAAGTTAGGAGGTTAGGAAATGATTTAGGAAATACCTCTAAAGTCTCTCAAAGATAAGGTAAGAGTGACTTTAAGTAGGTGGAGGTCTGTGTAAGATCTCAAGAAAATGGGATAGATGGAGGGGGGAAAGTCTGTCTGTGACATATATCATTCCTTCTCCAGACCCCATCTCTTAGTGGGGGATAGGGCCACAAGTTTCCATTTGCAGGAGGTTCAGAAATCTCAACATATTGCTTATCTTGTTTGCATTAGGCAAGAGATAACATGAATCCCACTTACTGATGGAGAAACTCACCTTCTGTAGAAGACTAACTAAGCCAGGACAGTACTTAAATGTCTTAAAATAGGGATCTGCAGAGGATCACGACAGCTGGGGTTTCACACAGGCAACGTGACCATTCCCCTCATCAACACACATCCTGGCATCTGTCTGAGGGAAGAGTTCAGCTCACTAGTGAATTCAACTGTGTGTTCAAATTGTAATGAAAATTGTAATGTAATGTAAATTAATTGTAATGTAATGAAAAAAAATTGTATTTAGGTGAGTTTCTAAACCATTGTTTTTCTAAGCCACAAAGCTGCTCCTGCTTAGGCTGTGTGACTACCTGACTTTGAGACGTCCTAAGTCCCCGTTACCCCAGTGTAAACACTTCTAGGCAAACAGGGGTTCAAAAATCTCTGCACAGAATCAGTTCTTTCCCTTCTCACTGCATTTCAATATTGCTAATGTGCTAATTAATCACAGAATTTACACAGACTCTCCCTTGCTCAAGTTTTATGGTTAAAATTTTGTTTGAAGTATGCTTCACCCAGCTGAATAGTGCTTGAGGGTCAGCAGAGCTATGCAATGTGCTGTGAAAAGCGATGCTTCTTTTGAGAGGTCTTGTTACTGAAATAAGTTTTGAGTTAATGTTTGGAAATAACTTTGAAATGAGGACTTGCACAGATTTGTTTTCTTAGTGCAGCAATTAGCTTCTCGAGCAGTGACTGGCTGCAGTACCTTCTGCCATGTCTGACACATTAAATAAATTATTCACTCAGTTCATTAGTTGGAAATACAGTTTGTAATACCTGCTGAGTTACAGGACATGCAGCAAAGCCACAGATCATCTCAAATAGAAAAATGAAGTCAGGTTTTGCCGCTCCTGCATAAACACAGAAAAAAAAGAAGATGGGAAAAAAGATAAGTAAGGTACTGTTTTTCCTACCATGTGCCTCAATCAGCTTCTTTCAGAAAACTGCCCCTCTGCCCTATTCCTTTTTTAATGATCAGATTATGATTCTTTCCTCTCCAGCAAGTTGGATTGCCTCAGCAAAAACTCCCTTTGCCTCTGGTGGAAATATCCTGTGTTGCTTACTTTTTAATGAAAGTATGATATCACAGCCTCAAGAAACAGCTTATTATTTTTCCTGCCAGTCCGTCTCACTGTTACAAGCAAAATTGCTGCAAGGAGTCTATTTGTCAGGCTTTACGTGGGCAGGCAGCAACAACCAGATGCCTTCATGGGAAGGTGGAAGCTGGGGCAAGTGGACTGTCCTTCATGCTCGCTGGTCTCCAGTTGGTGCACCAGGACAAACTCACAGCACTGGCTGTTCCCATGGGTAGATGGGACAAGCTGTGGAGAGAGCATTTATTGGTCTAACAGCTTTTCTCCCCCACACCTGTACACAAACAGTTCCATGACTGGATCTGCAATTATGAGGTGTGTATGGAGACACAGCTACAGCTGGTCTGAGCTGCTGAGGAGCCCAGTCTGGATGCAGAAGGTGGAGCTGCACCCACCTGAGAGCACTGAGGCTTTTCATGAGTTGACAGGTGGAGAGCACTGGATAGAAACCGCAAAGGGCCATCCAGACAAGTAGGTCTTCTACCTTCATGGCTGTATAACAGTCAGGGTCCTGGTCTGGGATGCTGCAACATCCAGGATCTTACCATGCAAGGTATAACATTTAAATAGAGAAGGGGACTTTTACATACCAGTTAGCAATGGAGCTTAACAAGTGATGACAGGGCAGGATGAGGAGCCTTAACCTGCTCTTCCAGTCTCATAATTCAAAGCAGCCCTAAAATTAAAGCCCAGATCTATCCAACTCCAACTACATCCTTGAGTAGTTGCCATTTGAGGTCAACATTTCCTCAGATGAAGGAAAGAGTCCCCCTTTCTTCAAAGGCATTGCAGTTGGTCACTACTTGTCACTAGTCAGGAACCACTGTGCAATAAGATGAGTGGGATTCAGGTCAGAATGCTGGCATACATTTTACAGAGACAACTGCCTGTAATTAAGCTTCTAAATACATATTCAAGCATCAAAGTGGTTTACATGATTTTCCAGAAGTGCTAGGCAGTGATAGCAGTGGAGGCACCAAAGTGAACCCCAGTATATGTGGCAACCGTGTGCTGCCACCCTGAAGTAGGCCTTGAATGACTTATCTTTTTTCAGTCAGATTCCCCCAGATAGTTTAGTGACTGCAGGGCAGCTGTACTCTTCTCAGTCACATACCATGGATGACAGAGGTCTACTATGCAAGAAACGCATTGTGTAAAGAAGAGGAGAAGGGAGAGAAGAAATCTAATAAATACCCCATTATTTCCAGTGTATATTATGCAAAATTTGGCATGAAATCTTTATCTCACATAAACATGAAGGTCACTTATTTGTTCATTAAATTCTCCTCTGTCTACATCATTATGCTCATAGTTTTTCTTATACTTAATGTAGTAAGGGCTTGCCAAACTCATTAGACATCAGCTAATAAATGGATTCGAACTCACAATCTGTTAAAAATCACATAGTCACATTAGAGCAATATTTCTATGGCTTAGAGACCATATACATTTAAATCTTCCCAGAGAACATTTTGAGCATTTTTGATCCAGTGCAGCAGACTCAACACATAATTCAAGTCTGCTTGCTGTAAAAATTTACAGGCTGGGATCTTAGTATCATGAGTCATAAATCAAAGCAGCACACTTAAAAATGTGATAGTGACAAAACTGTTGGATAGAGGCTGCATTGGATATTGTTAAATGTTGCATATATTTTCTCTCTTCTGGCCAAATTTGTACATACAACATATAACCCTGAGTAATTTCCAATGTGGGCAAATCACTGGATGAGGAAGAGCATCTGAGTCCTGGAGTCCCACCCGAGTGCCATGGCTTCACATAAGCTTTTACATGAATTGTGGACAGAGGAGAACATGAGGCATGTTTATGCCATAGTTTATGTTTCACTTACTCATTGCTCTTTATTGTAATTTCCCCCAACTGATGATAAAATGCTTATAAAGCACTGGGCTGATAATTTGCAGGCTCTCATGCTGCTCTCTTTATTATAAAGCTACTCATGTCTCCAGGAGAGTCTTTCTTCCTTTTGGATTTATGAGCCTAATGAACCACTGTTATTCTCCATCACAGGAGCCAGTGATGCTGTGACATTATAGCAGGAAGATTTGAAAACTTATGAGAAAGCACTTGAAACAAGCTGCTGCTCTTAATAAGTGCCTCTTGTCTTCAGTGTGGTCTGAGGAAGATCGAAGCAAGCTAATGAATGAAAAGAACAAACCGATTTATGCACTAACCCTGCAAGCTCCACTGCAAAGTAATGCTAGTGAGACAAACCCTCTGCTGCGATGAACAGTATTTATCAGTGGCAGGATGCTGATACACAGCTCCGCCAAAGGGCCCACTCAGTGTACAAGGGCTGTGAATCCTCAGGACTGCTTAGATTTTCCACACCTTCATCTCCACCTGGAGACCATTAAGAAGCCCACATAAAGCCTGAAGCACGGTTCAATGGCTCACAGTGAGGTGCCCAGAGTTAAAACGACGATGTCCCCATCGTGCAGGTTGTTATCAAAGAGATAGTTCTTGGATCCAAAAATTGACTCAGCTAAAAAAGTGTGGGGAGCAAAACAGAAGTAAGTTGCCCAGTGTTAAGCAATAAGTCAACAGCAGCGCTAGACATAGAACCCAGGCACCTTGGCTGGGAGTGCAAGTGAGACATCAGTATGCTTTGGCAAGGTTTTTGCTACCCTTGGCTGTTGTACTGGATTGCCAGAGACAAGCGGGTTGAGCAAGTTGAGCCATGCTGCCTGTTGGGGCAGAACTTGAGAACAATGCCAGTCTCTTCCCACCCTGAATGTCTCTGCCTGCAGAGCCAGCTGGCTGCCTCCAGGCTCAAATCAGAGTGTCAGAAAACACCTCCACAGCATGGCTAGTCAGGGAGCATACCTGTGAGGCACCCCTGAGCCACAGGCCTCTGTGTCCTTGCTCTCTAGGGGGGATGCTAGAGGCTGGAAGTTATGATTGCAGGTAAGAAGTCTTGCCAAAATAATGAGACCTCCCACCACACACAATGCTTAGCATGCTGTCAACTGTGTATTATTCATAAAAGTTCTGCTGTCTTCAGTTAATCTGTAATGATCACATCTTTCAACATGGCACACATATCTCAGCAATTGTACTCATTACAAAACCGCTGCGGCATAATAGGAAACAATGACATGTTATTTCTTTCTTCTGTGATACAGTGGTATTGTGAACTCAGTGCAATACAGGTCACTTAGCCAGCAAAATATTAGTGAAAGGTGTATGGTGACGTGCCATCAGTGCTTTGAAAAGCTCAACCTAGGTGACTCTGTTAAAAAGTATTCAAAAGCCCCAATTACAATCAGTTAAAAGCAATAAGCATGCAAATTATTTTAAAACAAACTTTAATTAATTTCAGCATGTGTTTCACTTAGGTTGATTAGTCAAATCTGATTTTCTGAAAAGAAACAATAAACATCTGCTAATGATGATTTACATATTACTGCTCACACGGCCTGCAGTGTGTTCTGTGGTGACAGAGGTTCTGCACAGCTCAGTGCCAGCCACCCCCAGCCTTCAGCCATCAGGTACAGAGAGAAACAAAAACAATTCTTTGCTAGAATGGCTAGACAGACCCTAAAAGAACGATGTCATTTCTACAAACAACTGTCCCAGTAATGGCTTCCCTTTCCATTAAGCACTCTTTGGATGAGAAACTAGCAAAGAAAACAGAAGACTGGTCCCCTGGTCAGGTTGAAGCCCTCCACAGTCTGACCTTGGTACAGACCCATACGCTGAGATGCCAAGCGAGAAGCTATTCAGGCAGCTGCATTCAGAATAACAAGAAGGGCTTAACCTATTGTCCAGACCCCACTTCCCTCTAAAATCAGTGGAAAAATAATTATTGTTAGCTATAAGCACCTAACTTAGCCAACACAATCCTTATTCTCTGTTCATTATATAGGGAGCCAGGATGTGATAATCCTGCATAATCAGGAGGCTAAATCCCTCTTTATGCCTGAGACTCCAGCATGGGAGGCTTGAATACAACCCCCTCATACCTATCAGCCCGTAGCTCACAGTAATGTAAATATTTAAAAGTCCACACCATTTTATATTCACAAGGCTGATAATGGAATAGCTTTAATATCCTCACAATGCCAAATACAGATTAACACGATAATAGTGGCTCCCAAGCAGTTTATTAGCACTCATACCCAATATGTAGTAATCCTAGAGGGGAAAAAATGGAAAAAAGAAGTTCTGCCAATGTATGCTGCACAAGCTGCATAATGTTGTATTCCAAGAGTTATTTCAGTTGTAGAAACCACGTGGTGCCATTACTTGGCATGAAGAGAGGATAAAGAGAAAACAGTCTATGACAGGTGTTGCTTTAAATATTTTGAAGATATGCATCAGGAATAGTTCATAAAATGCTTCCAAAGTAGCTCTTACATCCACTGAGCTTGTCAGTCCTCACTCTTAAAAAACATAAACTTGGCACAGTAGTCTCCTAAATCTTTTAAAGATTTAGCTTAATCCTCCCAGTAATGAAACATGCACTCATCTAGATGGGTGCATTTATCTGAAATTCACTTATTTACAAGCAACTAAAACACGAAATTAGCTGGTCCCAGAAGGTAGCTTTGCACTTCCCAACTCTTCTGCTATCATAAATCAACCCATTCAAGAGGGTGCCACTTTGTTTTTCCTATTCTCACATTCTGTATGAACAATCATTCTCCATTTAATGCCAAAGATGATCCTCTGGAGATGTTTCTGCATGATTCTGTGATTTCTGGCTTCTGGCTTCTGCTAAAAGAGCATGTGTGTTGGCAGACACCAGGAGGTTTGCAAAATCTGGAGTTGTGGAAATGTTTCAAAGGAGGTTCCTTTACTAAACACTGTTTCTGCTGTGCAGGCATTGAATGTGAATGATAACAGTAGGATCACCACATTTCCACCAATTACCTTTATGCAGAGAGCAATCCAGCGGGCAGGAAATAGAGCTGTACTTCAAATATGTGCTCCTTTTATACCCACATTGCTG
The DNA here is from genome assembly GCA_004320125.1 of Scolopax mira. NCBI lineage: Eukaryota > Metazoa > Chordata > Aves > Charadriiformes > Scolopacidae > Scolopax > Scolopax mira. Next base: position 5,721 of record BJBW01013757.1, on the reverse strand, counting down.
TGGATGCTCAAGTGCCTAGACAGACAGCTAGATGCACTCATCACAACCTCGTAACATTTTCTGTCAATACTAGTTCTGCAGAAATTTCTTGTGTCTCCTCCATGGAGAGGGAGAGAAGCCTTAATTTATTAGATGTAAAGAAGTCACTTCCCAAACTTCCATCTAGTTTGGTGAAAGGGTTTCTCATCAGCATGTTCACTAGTGTGTCCTTGTTTCATTGTGCTATTTTCGCATAGCAAAGTGTCAAGTAGCAGCGATATATATAAAATAATTTTAGCTTTAGGATTCAAAAACAGTATTGAATCTTCTCTTTAGGAAAATCCTTCAAAAATTACACTAAGCCAGCAGAGATCACTGATTCATGACTGTAGAGAACAACACATCTTGTAAGGAGGAAACACCAGAGGAGATGAAGCCTCACAACTGGTAGCTGAAAACACCATCACTAAGCCAACCAGGCCCAGGTCAATGACAGAGCTTCTCCACACTTCATCTCTGACTAGAAGATAATGCCAATTGGCTTCTATCAGAAAACACAAGGAGCTACTGGAAGTTAAAACATTTCATGCAAAGTGACCTGAATACCAGAATTTGCGTTCTATTTTTCTTTTATGGTGTGGCACATAAGACAGTTAAAAAAATAATTAAAAGGGTGCTTTTCTCACTTGGCTGAGAGAATGGCATATTCATTTACCTTTTTACACCAAATTGTCACCTGTCACCTATCATCTCAGCTGTATGACTACTAGAAAGATTTCCCTTTATTCTGGAAGGAATATTATTTTCAAGGACTGGATTTCATACAGCCCAAAGAGCAGCACCAGGCTTGAGAATACAACCAGGACCACAGAAATAGGAAAGAATCTGTTTCCACATAAGCTTTTAGAAAAGAAACAGCAGCTCTTCATTCACTCCTGTATCCTCTTTGAGGTCTGGAGTAAAAATTTGCTGGGAAAATAAGTTACATATGAATATACCACATGATGAGTCAGAAAAATTCTGGGCAAGAATTCAGTAAACCTCAGTTTTACCAGTGTTCATATGCTTCTAAAACAAGATCCTGAGGAGCTTTTTGTCAGGCACAGGAGAAACTGGGCACGCTGGATATGAGGCTTTTGTCAGCCAGCAAACTGGGTATGTGTATGAGATGGAGGTAGCTTCTCACAGATTCTACTGTCCTCTAAAGATAGAGGTCCCCAAATTTTGTTGGTCTGGGAACAACTGTGAACAAAAACCATTCTGCCAGAATCTCAGACTTTTCTCATCTTATCTGCATCAATTTGAAGATTTTAATTCCCTGATGATACCTGCAACACTGGAGGCTCTCAAAGGTGACACAAGAAGCCTATGTTGTAGGAGATGGGCTCTCTTACATGGGTGATGGGCTGTTGTAAGAGATGAGCTTTTCTTGTGGGTATCAAACAACACCTACAGCCTCCTCTGGAAAAAGTGAAAGAGGGGAACAGGAAAAAAAAAACAATGTGATAGCAAAGTTCCTTGTCTTTGAGAGCAAAACTCCCATCCTGTGTGAAGAATATGAAGGAAACAGATGTTCCTGTGTGGAGTTTAATGGCTAGAGAGGGATAACATAATTTCTCTTCTCTGCCTTGCTCAGACTAATACAGAAAAAATTCTTCCTCCTGACATAATGATTCTTGATTAAGGACCAGATTATGACCAGTTCCAATGTAAATGAGCAGAAATACCCTCATGGCACTTCCTCCATAAGACCCCTGCATTAGAAGCTGAAATATTAGCTCATGTATTCAGGGGAGCACAGCCACCTTCCTCAGCAGGTTTCTGGAAGTAGGCATTTCTTGGTAGCAATAATCCTATGAAGGACAGGACAGAGGTGAAAGGGTTTGTGGACAGACTCACATCACAGCTAGTGACTATAAGCAGCTATGTTTTGGGATTTGCAAGCTCACTTCAGTTGCACACCCCTGCTGTGCAACTGAGTTCCCAAAGAGCTGATTTGAAGTGTCCTCAGCTCAGACAGGATCTCAGCTCCAAGAGTCAACCCAGGCTGCGAGTCTCTCAGACCCCCAGAAAGACGAGAGTGCACAGCACTACCCCCCCCCCTCCGTGTTTTGCCATGCTTCCTCAGTACTTTTCAAGCCTTAATGAACAGAATTTGTCCTCCAAAAGGTCACAATTGAGATTTTACCTCCATTCTCTCTCATTTTGTCACTTTAGGTTTTGAGCAATTGTATTGGGTACTTTTCAGGTCAGCTCCTTTACTCTTAAGTTAAACCTGATTTCTATCTACAAATAAAACAGAGAACACCAAGTACATTGCTGGGAAAGTCAGTAGTTAAGAATCACCTACATGACATGTTATGTCCATAAGAGCCCCTAGAAAAAAAAGGTCACCACGTATTTATCTGGCTGCTCACTAGGTAGGAAGTGTGCTCTATACGAAGTGCTTTTAGCAACAGTTAACATTTTCAAGACAATATGTCAGCTAACAGTAACCTTTGAGAGGAGGGTTTGAAGAAAGGTTAAGGGAAGTTAACCTAAATAGCTTACAGAAATAAAGAGAAGTGTTGGAGGCAATTAATACTGGAGAGGAAATAATGTAAAAGAGAAGAAAGACTTATTTAAGGCTGGCCAAGTGCAATGTACTACAAGAGGTAATGATGTCTTTAAATTAAAGAAGGGCAAGTTTAGATTAGATAACAAGAAAAAACTTTTCAACAGGAACAGTAATTCAAGAGCATAGCATTCTGAAGACAGAAGCAGCACAAGCATTATCAACAGACACATTCCAGCCAGCTAGCACTCTCACAGGGAAAATACCTGATATAAACCGCAAGAGGTCCTGGTGATTTGACTCAACAATCTATAAAGATCATTCCAAACCCAACATCTATGATCCTGTGATTAACACACATATCATCTATTAATCTGATGTGTTCCAATGGCTACCACTTCCCATTTAAAGCATACCCGCCTGACATAGATGTATGGTGGATTGTAGAACCATAATGCAGCCCTACAATGAATTATTTGTCTGATTCTCCCTTCAGCCAAACATCATGTCTCACCTCATATATGTTATTCCCTATACAGTACATTTTCAAAGACTGGCCCTCTCCCCCAGAAAAGACAGATGGAAGAACCAAGTTGGAAAAGTTAAAAAGTGTTTCAGGTATTGATTTAGCAGTGTATTTAGCTGACCACAGTTTGTAAATGTGCTGAAATGTTTCAAAATGAATATGACTGGATCTTCTAACAACATGGCATCAGCTCCTATTTTATGAGTTTATTTGCCATGTTCGTTATAATTCTGAAAGATTCATATTTATTTCCTCAATCTCATGATTTTCTTTCAGCCTACAGTATCATCTGTTCACCTCTTTTTTGTTTGCAAAGGCAGTTGTTCTAATGAATTTCAAAAAAATTTGATGGCTTCTGGCAGGGAAGAGAAACTGCAAGATGTTGCATAGTCTGAGAGAGGAAACTGCATAGGATCTAATCTATCACACAGTACACCACATAATTAGCAGAAGCATTGTTTCACTCTGATTAAAACCATATTCCTCACAGCACAGTTGGTCTCTAAACCCAGACATTCCCTCAAGATTAAAACTCAGGAAAGTACAGTGAAGTTGAAGATATCTTCCAGTGAAGACACTGGAAACTAGCAACTGGCTCCAAAAGTGCAGTAGTTATGCTCAGGGAGGGTATCAGTGGGACAAAGAAGTGTAGGATTAGGGCCAGATAAGCTGTGACCTTTATGTGCTTAGCCACCACTGGAATCTGAGAGACCACTGCCCCATACTGTGCTTTATGTGCTTAGCCACCACTGGAATCTGAGAGACACTGCCCCATACTGGGCTAGAAAGACATGGTCAGTAACACAGCCATGAAATTAGGGCTCCTGGGCTTTCTTTCCAGCTTCACTATTGACTACCGACGAGGTTGCGTACATAGGAACAATTCAGTGCAGCCTTGCATAGGTTAATTTATGGACTTTGAACCAGTTGTCTTATATTTCCCTCACAGCTGAGGTAGAACGAAATGCTTTGCTTGGTGGATCTGGGACAAGATTTGCAGTCTTGGCTCTCAGCTGAGTGTTGAAACCCTAGCTAGCTTCAGAACCAAAAAGTTTCTCAGAGGTTAATACAGCCTACTTAAAGTAGAGGTCGGATCTCCAAAGCAGCTAGTACCAAAAAGTAAGCCACCCATCCTCAGCTGCTCTCTCAGTGGTTCCATAAGTCTCATACAGGCGGTCATGTTTTTGTCCTTAGCAGCTGTCCCCCAGGGCCATTATGGATGTAGATTCTCCGCTTTCAGTTAAAGTTCTGAGAGTTAGAGTTGTTTTTACAAGAAAATTTCTGGACAAAAAGTTAACAATACAAAAAAGTTTAGATTTCCAGAAGAGCAAACTAAAGTTATGCTTTACTATTATTATATTTCCCTGGGTAACTTTAATTTTGCTTGCTATTGTACATATGGTACTATACAGCCTTATATGAATGGCCTCATAATAAAACTATCTATATGTGGGCTACAAATCCATATCCATCCTAAGTCTGGGATAGATAAAGAAACAAGAAGATGACTGGACCTTCAAGTGATGAACGTTAAACATTAAGTGAAGAAGATTATCTCTGTAATTGTTCATTTGTACTTTTCACACATAACACCCCATTATGTGTAGACAGAAGGAATTTAGAGGTTAAATGGTCAAATATTATTCTGCTGTTTTGAAGCCATAGTTTTTCTTAAGATAGGTTCTAAAGGTGACATCTACAAATCACACATATCCCCAAAATTGTTGCCAGATACATAGTCAAAAATAGTTCTTCCTAGTGTATTTATCACCCAGTCTTCTAACTTCTCTGCCTACCAGATCTAGATGTGAGTTCCATCACTGAAAGGTTTGAGTAGTATATCTAGCTATATTAGTCAGACCAAAAGATTAGTGGCAGAAAAATGTCCAGGGTTCAACAGCAGCATTTAATCTTCTAGCTGCAAGGTAAGGTTCTCCCATCCCTCCTCTCAACAGGTTAATTCATGAAGGTTTATTGATGGTCGCAGTGATGGTGGGCTCAGAAGAGGCAATACAATAAAAAAGGGACTCTAAAGAAGAACTTTAAGAGAAAAGAAAGAGAAAGCCATTGATTAATTATGCAGAACCTTAGATAGACCCATGCCTAGTTAAATAGAACTTAACTTGCAAAAAGAAAAAATTAAGCTGAATAAATTGAGTAAAAAGTAAGTTCTATTTTTGCAAAGAAACTCAGGGATCACTGCTACTGGCCAAGAATATCTCAACATGGTACCTCATCATATGTTTCTGCTTAAGAAATTGTTGCCTTTACAACTTTTTTTGCCTTAGAACATGTGTCACATTCTGCCCAGGCCTGTCACTCTCTGTGGCCATTCACCGTGTGCCATTCACCGTTAGAGCAACTAGAAGCCTTCACAGAAAAATGAAAGAGAAAAACTCACAGCTCCAAGTTCCTGTGATAGGACAGACACATTCCCTAATCTGCCCAGGGAATGAGAAATTGGTGCTAAAGTACAAGATTCTCCCTCTAAGTTAAATTATCTTTCCTCTGAGGAAAAAACTACACAAAGTCATACTAAATATGGTTGCTTTCAAAGACCACGTGACCATACATTTGCCAAAAGTTTAATAGAGCTAAGTTGGTGTCGTGGTTTTGACCGAACTGACCAACCAGAACGACAGATGGCCCCTCCCTCTCCCCC
>BJBW01013755.1:23577-42424 GCA_004320125.1 Scolopax mira | reverse complement strand
GAAGAAATACCAGTGTAGAAGGTCAAGAGTGCTGGTGACAGACCCTGATGCACTGACCAGTGCCCTCTCAGGTCTGGGTCCGGGTCCCACAGGAGCCATCAGGAGGTGAGAGCCCAGGAGAAGGATGTCTTCAGCTCATGGTGGAGATGGCAACCCCAGGGTCCCACCACATACCGACACCAGGCTCTGCTCTGAGGGAAGAGGATTCAAGCCTGACAGTGCCAGGAGGAGGAGGAGAGGCTGAGCTGCTTCTGTATTGCTGGGTACAGTGAAGGATAATGTTCCAGAGGGAAAACACAGATGATGTGTGCCTGGGTGTCAGCTCTACATGAAGATACCAGCAAAAATTTAAAAATATATATGGGCTGGACACTTAGAGTCTTCTCTTAGCCCTGGATCAACTCCTACAGTGAGACAAGTGGTGAAGAAATGTGCATGAGCTTACACACATTTTGTAGCAAGATGTGTTAAAGAATGAGGACTTCAGCTTCTCAAGCTCCAAATGCAGCAGGGAAAGGAAGGACAGGAGAAGAGGAATTATCTCTCAAAACAAGAATAAACCCCACTTTTAGCTTGGCTTTTACTGCAGCAAAGATATCCTCTGAAATTGCTGCATTAATGTTTTGATGTTCTCTAATGGAAAAATCTCTCGCTGTATTTTCTGCAGATCAACACTTTGTGACTTCACTGTCACGGAGGACACAGGGACCCCTGTCGGGGCTAATTTATGTGTTGACTTGTAAATGGCTGACTTGTAAAGATGCTCTGTTGTGTTTGGTGCAGCAAGCAGGAACTTAGAGATATTGCAGGCTGTATCCCTGCAGAAAGAACCGGGGAAAAAAGCAATAATCCTAGTTAATTTTTAAATATTCTGCTTTGCCAGTCTAAAAAAAAAAATCAGATACCCACTCAAAATTATTATTTTGAGTTTGCAGAGTGAGCCCGGACACATATGGCAATAGAGAGAGCAATCTTACGCTGCCTCTGAGGGAAGCAGGGGTGGAGAGGGTCTCGAGAGACCATTGACAGCCCACCCCTCTGTAATGAAACAGGATCAAACACGGCTAAAACATCACTGCAAGGCCTGGCCTCATACCAGCAGAGGGACTGGGAACACCGTCAGTTCCTGGGGGAGCCCAGCTCAGCTCTCAGTGTCTATTTTCCTGCAGCTGGGGGTTGCTTGGCCGGCAGAGCTCTGCCTGTCTCTCAGCATCTCCCCGGGCAATGCTCGGCTCGGTGTGGTCCCCCTTTTCTCTCTGCCCTTGCACCCGCAGCTGGTGGCATGGAGAGGGGCATCCCGACCCAATTCTCCTGCACTCATGGAAGGAAGCAGAGACTTGGTTCATCTCTCGTGGCCTGAGGAGCACAAAGTCTGAAAGGATGGTGTGCTCTGCATGTGCCGGAATGCCAGCCACCCTTCAGACACCGCAGCGGCGGCTCCCCTCTGCCTCCATCCCTATCCATATCCATGGAAATGATCCACGGGTCAGCACACGAGGGACACCAGCAGCCCTGGGGCTGGTCTCTGTGCTGGACATGAAGCTGAACAGCAACAGAGGGAGACGGGAAGAGGCCAGGTCGAGCTCTGGTGTTTAATGTTTTTTCAAATGACATACTGGAAGAAGTTATTTTTATGGACCCTGACTTCAGTTTTTCATTGTAGTCTCAGGTGCTTTTGAAGGATTTCCTGACTAGCAGAATGGCTTCTCTTTCTCTGAAAAATAGGGAATGCTTGTATTTCACTAGAACACAAAATGAGTCCCTTCCAGGCTGCCCGAAGGCTCAGGAATTAACATTTGCATCATTTGCCACAGATGTACCTGTCAAAGTACTTATAGCCTGATTAAATTCTCTGTTCCACCAGAGCCAATGTACAAATTCACACAGACTTGTTTTACATCATTGGACAAGTGGATGGCAATTAAACGGGTCACTCAGCAGCTGCAGATCCTTTGTCAGGTGGGGCGGGCACTGGTGTTCTTTGGAGTGAGATTCTCAATGTCACTTTTGAGGCTTTCATCAGCAAAAAATGAGTCCATTTTGTGTGAATAACACTCTGTCCTCTGAGAAGCTGGGAAAACACTGTCTCAAAGCTGTGTCCTGTGGACAGCTTTATTCCTGGTGGTTGGTGGCAGAAGGCAAAATTTCTCAGGATGGCCATTTAGATCAAAAACTGAGAAAATCAACAATTAATGATAGGAATTCTCAAATGTCAGAGCAGGTGAAAAAAGAATCTGAACCTTCAGTTTCTGCATCTGGAGATGCAGGATTCACATCTCTACTTCTCCTCACAGACTTAGTTGTAAGGGTTCTTAAAATAAAACTATCATGAAAATTCATTGTACCCAGATTCTTCTTTCTGCTGTTAAAATGAACAGACTCATGTACTTTACACAAGGCATCTGTCTTCTCCAGGAGGGGAAGGACTAGAAGGACCTTCTCCAGTAAGGCCAGTGACAGGAAGACAGTTGCCAGTAGAAGTAACTTACAGCAAACAAATATGTAAAGCAGATGTAAAACACCTGTGCTAGCAGTAGAAGTAAAAGGAACACCAAGAAATGATAATTCATTTTTGTAATGTCTGTTTTATCGTAGACGCTGATGCCTGCTTTTATTGTAGGCTCAAAGCATTTCACAGCTCGGCCTGTATTCTTTAATCTCAAAGGGAGCTCAGTTAGTGACACTATAAGGACACGACTTCACTGCCCTCAAGAGGCACTTAGGGCAGGTGGTACAGACCGAAATGGTGTTCTGGAATCCCAGCTATTCATTCTATCTTTGCCTTTGAGTGAGGGGTTTGCTATTGACAAGAACTGAAGTAGAAATATGCCTGTTCTACTGGGTGTACTCAGAAAATTTGTCATTTTTAGCACATGCTCAGACTAACTAGCTTTACTAGGGTGCAGGGTTTTGGGGAGGGGTGATTTGGAGGCAGGGGGAGGGGTGTTGCAGATTTAGAGGGTATGAGAGGCTTGGGAATCTTTTGGAGTTGCAGGGCTTTAGGGTGAAGGCTTGGGGGTTGAGGTGTGGTTTTGGAAATGAATGAGCTTAGGGTTGTGGGGGTTTTGGGGTGCAGGCTCTGGGGGATGGGTAGAGGGGGCTGCTTTGGGGGATGGGGGTGTTTGAGTGAGGCTGTTTTTTGGTGTGGGTGTTTGAGCCGTTTTGGGGGGTAGGAGGATTGGAAGGGACCTTAAAGATCATCGAGTTCCAACCCCCCTGCCATGGACTGGGACACCTCCGCTAGACCAGGTTGCTCAAAGACCCATCCAGCCTGGCCTTGAACACCTCCAGAGATAAGGCATCCACAGCCTCTTTGGACAACCTGTTCCAGCGTCTCACCACCCTCACAGTAAAGAATTTCTTCCTAATATCTAATCTAAATCTCTCCTCTTTCAGTTTAAAACCATTACCCATCACTAGACTTCCTGATAAAAATTCCCTCCCCGCCTCTCCTGTAGCTCCCTTCAGGTACTGGAAGGCTGCTATAAGGTCTCCCTGGAGCCTTCTCTTCTCCAGGTTCAAACCATTCTCTGCCCAACCTGTATTTCTCCCTGGGATTGCCGTGATCCAGGTTATGTGGCATTGTGGGTGTTTTAGAGGTTGGGGGGTGCTTTGGGGAAATGATTTTTGGGGCTGGGTGTTTGGGTTATGGGGGCATTTGGGTTGGGGGGGTTTGAGGTTCAACTCTGGGGAATGAGGTTGTGTAGGGGGGACCCAAGGGGGCTTTGGGAGTAGAGAGATGTTTCGGGGGATGAGTGGGTGCTTGGAGGTTTTGAGCAGTGCGGAGTTTGGTGTATTCTGAGGGGCTGTTTTGGGTGCTGTGGTGTTTTCGCATGTTTGGGGCTGCTGGTTTGGGGCGTTCTGGGGGGTTTGTGTGGGAGAGTAATAATATGGGACCCAGATGCTTGGGTAACCCCTGGCTAGTGGTCTCCCTAGCAGAGTGTGGGGCAGGGCTGTTCCTCAAATGTGGAGCTCCCCATGACAGAGTCCCCACAATATGACCAGTGTGTAAAGGCAGGGTGGGGGGCTCTGGGGTGCTCCTGGGGACAGGTGAGATCCTGGGGTCCACACAGGGGTGGGTGAGGAGTCATGGTGGTGCCTCCTAGGGGGCAGGGGAGTCTTGGAGGGTGTCTCTGGGGTTGGTGGGGCTCCCAGGGGTCTTTCCAGTGGAGAAAGTGGGGTCCCCTCTGTAGTGATGCAGTGATAGGTCATGGTGTGGGAGGGGCCATCAGAGTGGAGGTACCTGACCAGCAGCTTGTAGCAGAACACCACCAGCCACACACCATAGATCCACCTTCTCATCATGCACTTGGCCCTCCACCATGTCAGGGGGCAGGTAGTCCAGCGTCCCACACCACATTTGCAGTCTGCAAGGGCATGGGGTATGCTGGGCATTGGTTAAGTGCCCAATAACCCATTCTGCAGAATTGAAATAAAAACAAATACCTCAACTCAGTTTGCTGATGGTCTCTCGCACAGTGGGTGAAGAGCCCTCATTTAGTGGCAGTATCAGGGCCTCTTCTTCACACATCATCTCCTCCTTTCATTATATTCCAGATTCCTTGCCTTCTGGCCAGGCCATGATCACTTCCAGAGCTCCTGAGTGACTGGGGTTTTCCATTCAATCCCACTGTGTGATCAGTGTGACCCACTCATTCCATGTAGCATCATTTGCATGATGTGTGGGCAGGGATCCTTACTTTGAACATCCAGCTCAGCACCAGGAGTCAAGGAGCTAAGAGGAGCTGTGCTTCTGTACCAACCTCTTCCGAAGCAGCTTGAAACCCCTCATACACTGCCAGTATCTCTATTTCCTTGGGATATAATGGGCTTCAGATCTTCTGTATCCTCAGCTCCAAAACCCTATGGGTCAACCACTAGTCTCACCTGGCACTTTCTGCCAGAGGCTCCAGGCAGCACCGTTCTTCCCATTTGGGGTGTAGAACACATTTTTAATATCTTGACCTCTCAGGACTGGCCCCAGGGCTACTGCACAGTCTATTTATTATTTAATTTGTTCAAAACCTTAATGTTGCTTAGAACCTAAATAAAATTGTTCTTCTCCTGGGTCACTTGATATAGAGGGCTCACAATCAGACTGTAATCTGGGATATGCATCCTGCAAAAACCCACAGCACCTAAGAAAGCTTGTGTGTTCCTTTTTACTCGCCAGTGGAGACATCACTGCTATTTTGTTGGTCACATCCATTGGGATCTGACAAAATTCATCTTGCTGTTTTATTCCTAAAAACTGTATGTCCTCTCCAGATCCCTTGAATTTTACTTCATTTCATGGAAAAAACAACTTTCAGAAGGATTTGGATTATTTTATTCCCTTTCTCAAAGACTTGTGCTGTGTTGCCTGATATGATCCAGTTCCGAAGAAGCTCAACAGGGAACACAGGGAATCCTCCCACACACTCAGATCCTCCAACTAAAAGAGTGATTACCTGATCACAGGGTGATGGACCCTGACAGTCCTGTGGGTCTGGTATGGAAGATTGAAAAGAGATATTATACAAAGTAATCTCAAAAACACTGGGAAAGTCTGTCATTGTTTCAGAAGATGGAGATGAAAAGCAGAGTACTCCCTTGTTTGATCCTCAGAGGCAATGTTTCTGTTTCAATCCTACAGCAGCTTTCAGAAGGGTAAATATTCTCTCTGTAGCAAGGGAAATAAAGAAGATTTTTAGGATAGAGAAAAATCTGGGACATTTTCACCTGGAACACAACAGCAGAGAACTGTGTTATTAAATATTTGAAAAGGCCGTGAAGGCAAATTTGTGTCAATTTAAAACAACTGACATTTAAAAAACCTTGAGGTAACTTTTTGTCTCCAGCTCAAACAATTCTGCTCAATTTAATTTGTTTTAATTTTAGATCATTTTTCACAGTACACTCCCAGAATTACCAAGTCACTATTCTCAGCCAACAATGAAAAATAGAAAAAGGTGGGTTATGAAGTATAGCCTCACCTGAACGAGTCCAAGGAAAACTAAACTAACAGGGTGTTATAAGTTACTTGCCATTTAAAGAGAAAATTAACCATATATACATGCTTTACTCCATAGAAATCTACATTTTATTGAGATTCATTTTGCTGCAAAAAATATAATTTATCTTTCTGTCATATAAAACATGATAATGAACTGATTTATGCTTTGGCATGAATCCCATTATATTCCAATTTCAATAAATAAATAAATAACTAAAACTGAATAAACAAATGTTGAGCTCAAAAAATGTCTCAGTGAGTATTATAAATCTACCATTTATTATAGTGCATGGTTCTTGCTATTCTTTGAAACTTTTTTGGTCATAGAGAAATTTGTGAAAACATTAACAAAGATACTAAATTGGTCTCAACAGCCACAAATCCATGTTTTGTGAGGAGGGCACAGAAGGGGGCTGTGAAAAAAGATCTTACAGTGGGTCCACCAAGCTCAAAACTGGGCCATCGTTTAGGCACTGATTGCCAAAATTTTAATAAGTTTGGATGGCCAAGAGATTTTGTTATCAGAGAGATTAATATGAATTTTACAAAGAAGTTAGATTAATTGGATAGGGTCTAGTGGATCTCACTAGAGGAGGGTCTGCTGACACACTGCACCACTTTAAAGCCATTACATTCAAGAAGTTCTCTGAGTCAATACTCTTCTGCATTCATTTCTTTCATGTGATACAGTGATTTAAAGACTTCCAGAGCATGCTCATTCCTCTGCAGGGCTTTGCTCACACCATTATGTACAGTAATGAGGACTGATTACACGCTTGTGTCCTGCTTCTCTGGGAAAAAATGAAGCATGACACCTTGTTTCAGAAAATGATGCCCAGAGTGGAGCCTCGCTGAGCCTTATGTCTCCAGCACATGGAGAGATGAAAGCTCTCAAGTTGGTCCCTCTATCTCTTTTCTTCCTATTGACTAAATGGACTGTTTAACTTCACTCATCGTGCTTTGAGCAGGACAAAATCAGCAATGTGTATTTCAGGTTAAATTTTAAAAAATGGCTGATGACTTCATATGTCTCAACTTTGAGCATTTATTAAATAAAAAGCCTCAATTTAAGAATTTTTAAATTCTGATTCTTTTTTTTTTAAAGGTGGGATTTTTAATATGTTATTCAGCACCTACTGTGCACATTCATGGTCTGCAAAGGTACAGTTTGACCTCTGTATTTGTGACTTAGGGAGAGAAGAAGCTGAAGAAGAACCACCTGTGGGACATTTGGGAATGTTACTTGGGACAGCCAGAGAAGGGTTACTATACCCCCACATCCACTCCCCTCACAGTGGGAACAAGCAGAGATGACTTTCTGAGAACTGGTTTCCACTTCAGAGTTAGGATTTGTAGTTGCCTTTTCAGGAGTACAAGAAGCAAAGCTTGGGATATCTCCAGTTAGGGAGATCCTTCCCTTCCGCTCCCATCCATACAGCTTTGGAAAGGATGGGAATTGTCCAGGACACACTCAAGTACAAGGTCATGGCTGCCTCTCCTGTCCACCCACCAGAACAGATCTGCCTCCTGCAAGGTTTCAGGAATCCTTTCAATCTCATTAATTTGTCCAAAATCCAGCAAGAATACCCCTCACCTGTAAATGTAGAAAAGTTAGAACACATGAATGTTTCAGTTCATGGTTATACATAACAGTGGATCTCTATGTCTGATTGGAGTTTTGGAAACTACAAGGGCATAACTGAACAAAAATTAAGAGGAATCACAACAACAAAATGCAATTGACCTAACCACTAACAGAGGGATAAATCTCTCTCCCGAAAATCGATGTTGTCTGGGATTTAATACAGTGTTGTAGGCATTAATTTTCCACCGATTCATGTGGAAATCAGATAAAACTATAAAACAATATCCTTTAAGTCCAGATTGTAGACAGCTGAAAATGCAATTACAAGCAAGGAAAGGAAGACAAAAAAATTTTTAGAGAGTGTTCTTTTTTTTAGGTTTCCTGAATTTAGGTGTAGGTGGAGTAAACTCTAAAGGCAGCATTAGGCATGCAATTTGTGTCATCATAACAGATTTATTTGATAAAAAGCCCACTGAAGCTCATCTGACAAGCTCATTGAACATATACAGGTGACATCTATTGCAGGTCAGTCTCTTGCATGATCTGGAGCAGCAGCTCCTCCTCAATGTTACCTTCCACCACAGCTCTCCCTGGTTTCCTCGTTTTAACTTCTAGCTCACAGATTTCACGACCCCTGTCTTTCCATGTGACTTTTTTTTTCCAGGCAATTAATTAATCTCCTTGTGTCTGATGTCTTTCCAAGTCTGGCTATGCTTGTTCCTTTGTCCTTGTCAGGAATTGTTCCCTTCTCTGAAGTTTCTGCACTTTGAACTTGTGAATTTCTTTTTTTCTCTGACACTATTTAGTCGTTTAACCATTTGTTATATTTCTTATATGTATTCATATATAAATGTAAATGACGTGGTCTTGCAACACATAGAATTCCAGTTTAAATTAAATTTGAACCTGATAATTTATTCCTTTAAAAAACATTAACATAACCTGACATGCTTTCTTAACACCTACCCCCTCAATAACCCTCATCTCCAGTCTTTTGGAGATGGTCTGGTTTGGAGATCAACTTTGGTTTAATAATTTCTTATTTAAAGTACAAAATTCAGGTTTTCTGTTCCAGTAGAGAAAACTTCCCTCCTCTATCCTTTAGATGGCTTTAAAAGGAAACAAACAATCCAAACCCAAACTCCAGATGTGTCAGATTTACATCAGATTCTCTAACATGTGCAGAATCAAATAGGACGAAGACAAAAGTTCATCCAGGGACATTAGTTACCTTGGGAACAGTGGGGTTAATCTGCACCAGAATTTTATAACCCTGAGTGCAGCTTTTATGAATCTAATTTATGAATCATGCACTAAACACGGAGAGAACATATCCCAGCATCAGCCTTAGTGCTCGAGCATCCTCAGACAGGAGTTGCCCTGTGCCTGTGCAGAGCCCTCAGGAGGGATTGCTGTGGCTCTCCTTGAAATCCCAGGGATGGACAAACAGCAACTCAGGCTGGGCAGGAAAAGCAGCTCAGAGGGGAAAACTACAAGATCTCAGCCCCTGGCCTGTCCTGGGATTTCATTCATGAGGTCAGTGGTGAGGACTCTATAACTATGGGCTTCATGTTCCTCCCTGTGGTGAAGTTGAATAAAATAAGTGTTCTGTGCTGAAAAAACACATCAAAAAATACACTGCTGATTTTTTATGCTCTTGTGCAGCTGTTCAAAGCCTCTGAGGGACTTTTCCCTGACTATCACCAGACTGAGGTAGAAGCCTGGACTCTCAGGCTAACAGTGCAAAGGGACACACAAGAGACCTTTACAAAGTCCCCTGAGAGTTAATGGATTTTTTTTATTTGTATTTTTCTGATGTAAACATTTTTTTTTTTTGCATTTTGTTGTCATCGTCTTGATAGTCACTAGTCTATACTGTTTCGATTCACATAACACTCTTTTAAGCCTCCATTCTGTGATTGATACATAACTGCATTTGCACACATATTCCTACCATTGAGGTCCCTCTCAGATAAAATTCATTTGAGTTGATGTGAAATTTACCTATCTATGTCGCAGAAGCAGTACTTCTCTTATTTTTTAATAATGTTAATAACCATCAATTAAAAAGGTGAGAATGATCCAATGAAAATGATCTTTAAATCACGCAAATATTTCATTCTCCTTCTTTTAGATAAAATTTCAAAACATATTCATCAGGTAGTAGAACTCAAACATTTCTATAACTTGCCTTGTTTAAATCACATAAGAATTTGAATGCAGTTCAGTGCTGAGTCAGTGACAGCAATTATATGGAAAAGTACAAAATAATACTTGGGAGAAAAGTAAAAGGAAAATTACAGTCAGCGTACTGTAAAGTACAGTACAGTACAGAAGTTCCTCCTCATCTTTAGGTGGAATTCCACCTAAAGATGAGGAGGAACTTCTTTACTTTGAGGGTGGCAGAGCCCTGGAATAGGCTGCCCATAGAGGTAGTGGAGTCTTCTTCGCTGGAGACATTCAAAACCATCCTGGACACGTTCCTGTGCAATCTACTCTGGGTGGACCTGCTTTGGCAAGGGGGTTGGAGTGGATAACCTCCATTCCACAACAATGTGGATCCATTCCAACCCCATGTGATTCTGTACACATGTCACACACAATGAGTTATAATAAAAAAATTATAACCATGGACAGAATTTAAGCCAAACTACAAAGGCAGCTGTGGAGTTCACTGCCAGATTCCAGAAAAGCAGAGGACAGCTCATCAGTTTATTTAATGGACTGTAACTTCAACCTACAGAAGTTGAGATGTCCAGGTTTATTATACAGGAAGGAAGGAAAGGTAGCTCAAGTATAGGGAGTTGTCTGTTAGAATGGTTCTTGAAGCTTAATGGTATACCTGAAAGTTAAGCTTTTGGGATTGAAACTTATAGAAAATTAAAGTTACAGTACTTCTGATGTTCTTGGTATTGTGCCAATGTTTTGTGCCAACAGAACAAAATTAGCACCTGAAATTACCACCTGTAATGCAGTGAAAGAATTTTAAAAAAAAAAAAAAAGAAACCACTAAAATCCATTTCTGTCCCTTCAAACTGCTGCCACAAGGATCTTGGAGGTGATAAACCTGAAGGGTCATTGTTAGAAAGAAAGAGGATTAGTAAGAAACTGGAGATAGGACCCTTCTAATGGACACCTGTGAAGTACAGTGATCCTCAAAGTGTGTGCCCCTTTTCCCTGAATCCTTCCTCAGCTGCTTGTTCCTCTGCCCCTTCTGTTCCATTGAAGGCCTGAGTCAAGTGTTGGACAAGCCACACTACAGCAGCACCAGCAAAGCAGGAACCTCTCAAAATTATGAAAGGAAACCAATTCACTGTTAGTGGTTGACATAGCTTTAACAGCCCAAATTTTACACAAGTTCCCGGAAGACCCATGAGGAATAATCACATCAGGGAAATCAGAGGACTTCTGCAACATCCCCTTTCCGCCACTACAAAAGGAAATGCAGCGTTGTTGTGTGGCTGGGAAGGGGAGAATTCCACTGTTTGGTCTGGGTCTGGCCCTTGGGCAACTTGATGCCAGCCACGTCCCTGGTGCCCTGGGGGTGAAGGTGCCGATGGCTCCAGGCAGTGCAGTGACCACCAAGGGCTACGAGGCACCTTGCAGGAAGGGGATGCTGTCGCTGACATCCTGGGGCAGTGACATCAGCAGCAGGACACTGGAGCACATCACAACAGCTTCTGCGCCCAGCCAGAGCCGACAGTCAATTCATGGCACAGAGAGCTCTTTTCTGAGCAGCCGTTTTATTGTTTCACCCCCGTGGGTTCATTGCGCGCGTTCAAGCCCCAGGACTAACAGCCTGTGGCAGGGCAGATCATCCACACAACGTTTTTCCTCTGCTCTGATTGGATTAGCATACGCATCCATCAAGAATAATTGTGCATAAAAATTTAAATGGCGGTTTCCATGGCAACTCAAAGGCATGACTTCGAAATTTGCCTTCTGCCAGTGCTTTGTGCCAGTAGAGCCGGGTTACTGAAGTACCTCATAGGGAAAGTGGAATAAACAGGCAAAATATTTAGGGTGACTGTACGTTAGGGTGGCCTCACAGCAGGGTGACCTCTGTGCTGTGTTTAGACACCTCCAAGCATGAGCCTGGCCCATGAATGGGATCCTCATCAAGGAACACACCAGAGAATGAATTTATGCTAAGAAAGGTGTTCCCTTTGAAAATAAAACATTGTCATTTATTCAGTTCCTCTTCGCAGAATTTGTGTTGCCTACTTGCTCCAGGGTCTCTCTCCCCATCATGACTTAATGAGGAAACTCTCAAAGCTGACAGCAGCTTTCACAGGCACTGTTCCCACACCTATTTTCTACAAATATATATTGTCAGGTTGACAATCCACAGCCATTTCTGACACAGAAACTGTAACTTAGAAACAAGAATTGCTTGGGGAAATTCAGACCAAAAGGTGTCTTTTTCTCAAGCAGAGTAACCTATAAAGGTTTTTTTAGGTGAATGTCATGAATTGACAAAGACACCTTTCTCCTGATAAATGACCATGGACACGGCTACTACCTTAATCTTAATAAAAGGAAACCAAAGTGAGATAAACACGAGATTAAATCTTCTGACTACAAAAAGTATTTCACGGAGCTTAAATCAATTATATTGGCAAGTCTTAAAATGCCCATTTTTTGATGTTTACAACTATGTTCCCATAATCATTGGGATTTCAGAGGGACTTCAGAGCACCCAGAGATTTGTGTTTCTCCTCACTAGTTTAACTCTTGCCTTGGAAAAATCAACAGGAGCCTTAACTGACTTCAGCCATCCGTCCCAGGATCCAGCTTGTAGATTTTCAGGTGCAAAGTATGTTTATCCACAGATTTCACACTGTCTAGAGATTTTTCCTTTGATAAGACATAATTTCAATTAGGATTTTCACCTCTGATTAGTTTTTGTTAAACACAGGCATGCATTTCTCTTTTTTTATCCCTCCTTGGACCTTATTTTCCTTCCATATAGCTTCCAGAAGGACATAAAAGAAAAAAAAAATCTAATCTGCATGGTGTCATTTCTTTTCCTCCTACCTTTGTCTAGTACATTACTCAGCCAACAACGTGGTGTAGTTTGTTACTAGGTGTAAAATGCAATCTTATTCTACAAGTCCTAATTTTCTGGAATTTTCAGAATTTCGATCACATTTATTTATACCCCAAAAATGTTATTTATGGCAAGCAGAACACATTAAAAGGCAATGTGTCTCACAATGTAAATATAACACTCTGTTTACATTTCCATTTCAGCCCCCTCATTCACAAGTACAGTGCCTGTCTAGCGCTGATTCTGTGAACACCCCATGGTGACCACATCTGAAAAACTCATATATAAAAATAGTAGTTAAATGTGTCTTCAACATTACATAAAATTTCCTTTTTCATTCTTCCATAAACAAGTAATTTGGATGACCACAATGTCTTTCCAATATTTGCCCATTTCCGGCAAGTGCACAGCTTGAGAATTGCCTTCTCACGTGCACAACCATTGCTCTTAGTGGGGAAACATTATGTGCTGAAGGTTGCTTTATCATGAGATTTTTTTTGGAAAATAAACCCAAAGTTTCGTATATATGGTGTCAGAAATTATTCTTTTAATGAACCCTGTGTCTATATACTGCATAAGATATTTAACATGAAATCACCAGCAAAAGTTTTAGTTGCAGTCTTTCAAAAACTACACATTTCCCATAGCTCCTTAACACACTAAATTGGTTTTTACTGGATAAGAGCAGATTGCTCTCAGAAAGAGAAAATGACAATCTGTCCATTGGCATTTTCATGGCTCATAGGACTCAATCTGAACTTTCACAAAGGTTGTGTTTGTCTGAGAAGGCACAAAGAAATACTAATCTGAACTGAATAGTTGTAAATACAGAAGAAATGCAGCCTTTCTAATCCAATTGAGCTGCTACAAAAACACATCATGTTTTAAATATGAACACTTAGGTGTTGTTCGTAATGGGAATCTAATCAGGTAGCCAGTAAAACTGGCTTAGTATTCACACTTACATGACTGAACCAACTGTTCTTACACTGTGCAGAGTAATGGGGGATATTAAATCTGCAGGCACTGCTGGTCTCATGAATTTTACAGTGGTGTGAATGATCCTCAAAAACACCTTGTGCAGGAATGGAGTGTGGTCACAGACTGAAAACTGAAGTTGGCCTGGTTGCAGAAATGTCTCATTAGTTAATGAAGATGCTTTTAAATTCCTCTTTTGACCAAACATATCAACATCCACAGGAATATAATAAACTCTTGCTTATATATAATTCTTTTATACGTGCCTTCTACCTCATTCTTTACTGTGCCTCATTTTTCCTTCTGGTCTCATTGTGAAGTAATATTGGCATTCTATTCTTGCTCTGCATTCTTTTAAACTCACAGATGAGTAAAGAAAAAATATATTATCATCATACTGTCCATATTTTAAACCAGTGAACAAATGTTTGTGAACACAGAAAATGTAAATTAAAATAAATTGTTGGGAGTAATGCTTAAGCCTCATTGTTGGTTGAACCCGGATACATGGAACTGCAGCAGCCTCATATCCGTTGCGATGCTGGATCCAACAGCAAAGAAAACTATTCATTTTTGTAGTTACTTGTGTGAGGTGAAAAAAAAAATAATCCCCAGATCCACATTTTTAAAATTATAGGCTGAGAAAAGAGAGTTTTGCTCTATGAATTTTACAGGGGAAAACTCTCCTGGGCTGACCAGAATGCAAAAGCACACAGGGTGAGAGTCAGATGTATCTCCTCGTTGTTCCTCCTCCTTCAGTCTGGAAACTGAAATGAATGTTGAGATCCACAGAAAAGAATGTGTCTTGGAAAGGCTTTAAAAATTGGGATGCAAAAGAAATGTGAAATCATCAAGTCACTATATCCTCCAAATAACTTCAAAAAGACTGCCAGACCTGAAACATGAAAACTGGTTTAGAGATAACAAGGGAGGGGGTAGAAAAGAAACTTCTGCACCAGGAGGAGAGTCATGATTTTGTTAAAAGAATAATATAGAAGACTTGCCTAGATAAGAAATGGTGATGGCTTCTCTCAATGAAGAAAAGTTTTCCAGAGAGGAAAAAATTCAGGGAGGAAGTAGGTCTGACTGAAGGAAAACCTTCTTGCAACACGAGGAAAAAACAACAAAAACAACCAGACAAACACAAAAAAACCCCCCTACCTGGCAGCAAACTAGTTTAAGACATGCCGGTGAACAAACTCGTGACAGACTGCCCTGGCAGGGACCTGTGAACATGAAAAGAGGACAGAGATGCAAAAGAAACAAAGGGGCAGAATTGCCCTTTCCTCTATGTCAAATCTCCTGTGGCACAGTTTGGCCATAAAATAAGAGCAATCAATAAGAGCAATCTCATTTACCCAACAGTCTTTTAATTAATCTCTCAAAACCCTTTGGCTTCTAACTCCTTTGTAATCTCTGTCTTCCCTAACAGTTGGGGTTTCTAATGTCTCAGAGGTGGACCTCTAGGGCCATAAACCCTGATCCATAATCCCAGAGCTGGCACTTGATTTTCCGTTTGGGTCACTCCAGCAAAGCCATCCCCAAAAGTTCTGATCAGCAACATTATTTCACACAGTCACTGCTATGCAAAAGGACATTCCTATTATAGAAACTAGCTACAAGGAGGAAAATAAATCTTATATGTTGTATTGATCAACGTTTGTTTCTGTTCAACTGGCTACATTTAAGTAAGGTAATTATTTCATCTGAATAAAGAGCACATGAGGAGGATTCACAATAACTGTAGACAAAGCAACTTTATTGCTATTGCTATCAGTACAGAACAGCACAGTGCTCTTGTATGACAGTATCGAAACAGATGAATGAGGCACCCTAACTGTTATTTATGAATTCCTGCAAAATGTAGACCTTGCTCACCCCCAAAAAAAGCTCACCCACAAAACTTAAGCAGACTGAGGTTGCAGTGTCTTCAAGCTCTTGTAGAAAATTCCGTGTGATCTATGCACAGGACAGGTGTAAGAATGGATGTGAAATAGTGTTTACAACCTTCTTAAAGACAGAAAGAACTGCCTCTGAAAACTGCTGTTGAATGCACCGCGGGGTTTTGGGTTTTATGGCCATCAATAGACTTGAACCCCCAGGCAGTACAGAGCTTCACCTGCTGCTGCCATGAGGGGTTTGCTGCCTGATGCATGGATGGGAAGAACCAGAGGCAGCTGCACCAGAGATGTGGGGAGGAGCAGGGCAGAGCGATTGTGGAAGGGTGAAATGCTGATTAGCCTTCCAGAGCTCCATGCCTCGGAGTGAACTAGGCTCTCAAATCAAGGAATCACAGAGTCACGGAATTGTCAGAGTTGGAAGGGACCTCTAAAGATCACCTAGTCCAACTCCTAGAACACATTACTCAGGACTTCATCCAGGTGGGTCTTGAAGATCTACAGAGAAGAGAACTCCATGACCTCCCTGGGCAGCCTGTTCCAGTGCTCCATTCCCACACTGTAAAGAAGTTTCTCCTCATATTTGAATGGAACTTCCTATGTTCCAGCTTGAGCCCCTTGTCCTATCGCTAGAAACCACTGAAAAGAGTCCAGCTCCATCCTCCTTCAACCTACCCTTTAGATACTTATAAACATAAATAAGGTCTCCTGAAAAATTATTTATGTGTATACCTTGTCATACAAAGAATGGGTAGTGAACATCTTGTTGCTAATGCATCTTTCCTAAAAGAAGTTGACATATTAACAGAACTTTGACATATTAACATCAAGACACATTCTAAAAGCTTGTGCAGTACCCAACCTGCACAAGAGTGAGAAGCCTGGGCTGTTCAATAGCACCATGGAGACTCTTATAGGTGGTCTTCTATCTGTGTTTGTACCTGTTCTTCCTAATGATTTTAAAGCTCATTGAGTCAAACATGAGTAAATGATATAGCTCTCACTCAGATTCAGCTCTCTAAAATGTTGTGAAACCAGAACATCAGGTAGAGGAGAAAAGCTTTGCTAGTGTGCTAGTGCACCCTCACAGGGAAACTTGCAGCTCATCTCCTGATAAATTCCCTCAATCACAGGGCACAGGTGCATAAGAAAGCTTGGTCCATTAATTCAATTTCCCATGGAACAACCTGCCTCATTATACTCTCAAAACCAAAAAAAAAAAAAAAAAAAAAAAAAAGCCCACAAAAAACCCCTGTGTTTCTTAGTCCAGCAAAACACTGGAAGCATCTTCAAAGTTCTTTCATGTTGGCTTCAATGCAAGCTCAATTCTTTAAAGTTCTGCACAGCCATTTATGTGAGAAAAGTGAGCATCTCTAAATTGGGACCTTTTGGATTGCCACTTTCCTGACTATTATCCTTTGAAGAACTCAATCACAGGAAGATTTTTTAGAAAGGTCATTCTCCCTCCCCAGGCCTTCACAGAAATTAAAGTCAGGCTTTGTACCAAGGTAAACCAATTTGGATTTTCTGCTACAGGACAGAAGAGGTGATCATGGCAGCTAGAGTGCCTCAGACATTCCACTTTTAGCTTCTTAGCTAGAGGCCAGCGTGGCTCTCCTGTGGTACTTGTTCCTAGGGTTGCTCAGAAAACACTTTGCTAGGACCTTTCACTGGAAAAAGCCAATCTACACAAAGCAAAACACATCTGGCTTTTTTACTAGATCATTTTGAAAGGCAGACTTGGAAGAGGGTTTCAGTGATCCCCAAAACACCTCATCTTTATTCTTTCCAGAGAAAATACTGCTACACTTAAAAAAAAAGAGCAAGCCCACAATATTTTTTTTCTCATTAACAGTGAATTTCAAAACAGGGTCTTTAATCCTGAACTCAAACAAAATTTAAAGTCTGAAGAGTTTCACAAGAATTTCTACCCTGCAAACTAACTTTTTTTTCCCCCAACAGTCAACCCTAGTCTTCTTCTGTTTAGTAATAACCACATAAGGTCCAGAAAACTTTTTCCTACCTGCCCTTATAGTCTTCCTTCTCAAAGTGATCTTATGCCACCATGAATCACCAGGGATGGAAGAGACAGAATATTGCCTCAGATTTTTACTGTTATTTTACCCAGACTTCCTAGAGGGCTGTTTTATCTAACCAGTTATCATGCCTCATGGCCAAAAACTTCTGTTCAGACTCTTGAGTGTAAAAATACTTAGCAGTTTTGATGACAAGAATTTCATTCCTTTGGGAATGTTATCTTAGACTGTACTCTTTCTTGGAATTCATAAAACTTGGCTATATCCATATCTTTATCTGTTTTTACCCAGAGACTAAGCACTCGTTCATAGACAGATTGTGCTGGGGATGGCAAAAGTATTAGATCACTGGATCTGCAACTAAAAGATGTAGCTTGTGGGCAACATTCACTCTTGCCTGTTTGAAATGGAAGTAGATGGTGGTTATGAAATAAAAATAAATAAATAAGCAATGAGAAGGAAATGAATCAACAAATTCCTTGATTTTCTCTAAGCCACCTTCGGTCTCAGAAAAAAACAAACATCTTGTTATACATTTTGCTGTGATATTCTAATTTCAGTGAAGAAAGCGAGTTTATTTGGAGGGGTGGAGACAAAATAGAGAGAAAATACTACTAAAAATGCATATTTTTTAAAAAACCAGACTCCAACACCTTGGACTTTTTCTGCCTATCTGTGATAACAGCACTTTCCTTACAAATACTTTTACTAAATAAGAGCCTGTTAAAAATTGGCTTGAGAGGTACCAGAGACTCACAAAACTCCAGAAAACAACCCTGGGTATGATTGCTAATTAAATTAAACTGTACTAAGAAAGCAGAAGAAAAATGTAAGTAGTTTCGCTGTGCACCTCACTGATTTATGATCATCTGAAATTGTAATTGCAGATGAATTGTCCTCCTGCTCTGACTCGTCCCTACCTAGAGTCAGCTCACACTGCAGGTGTTCTAAACAGCAGATCATTATGAAAAATAACAGGCAATTATCACTCATTTTAGGATGCAAGAAAGGGATGATTGCTGTTGTAATGCTGCAAGTCAAAATCCAGGGCTGCTGGGGAGGAGTGAATACTATCCATAATACTGTTCTCATTTTAATGATGCTCAAATGTGCACACAGAAAATGTAATGTAATCATAGAATCATAGAATTGTCTAGGTTGGAAGAGACCCTTGGGATCATCGAGTCCAACCATCTACCCTACTCTACAAAGTCATGGCGGTTGTATACTCCTCTGTCTGTGTTATCGTTGTTAGTTCTTGTGGCCTTGCTGTTTTGTTAAATTGCCTTTGTCTCAACCCACGAG